>APFE030658796.1:38822-62074 GCA_000404065.3 Pinus taeda
AGATCAACTGAGGTTGAATCTAAAGGAGAGAGCCCTCTCCAATTGCAGGTGGGCTAGAACCTGCAATCAGAAGATTGGTTTGTGGTTACCTCGGCCGTATCCCTAATAGGAGCCTAGGGACAACCTGAGTGTTAACAGCTCCTATGAAAAATATTCCTCTATCATCCTTACCATACTTCCAGGGGATGACTGTGGAAGATCCAGACACCTTTCTATTTGAGTTTGATGTCTTATGCATAAGTTATGATTATACCTACGATGCTCAGAAATTGAAATTATTTTTGGCTACTTTAAAAGGGGAACCCTTGAGATGGTTCATGGGACTGGGCTTCGCTTCTATTTGAACATGGAACGATATGAAGGAGACGTTCTTATCAAAGTACCAATACTATTGCAGAACTAGGGACTTAAGGGAGGGGGTATTTAGAATGACACAGAGGGAGGACGAGAGCCTGGAAGATTATGTAGAATAGTTTCACTATAATCTACAGAGGTCTAGACATAGCGATTTAGACCATGAAATATTGAAGGCTATGAGGGACGATTGACTTGACACCTTGAACCTATTAGGGAAGGGGGATATATCACAAGAACCATTCATTGAAATTGTAAAGCTCTGTCTAAGATGCTCCAGAGGATTGTTTGAGGGGAGGAGCACAATTCGAGATGCCTCTGCCTGAATACAAAAATCTGCAGGAGGAGGAATAACCAGAGTAGAGATCAAGAATTTGTTCAAGAATTTTAAGACCGATATCCTGAGTACTCCCTCTGCCTAGATAATGACAATGGAGATCAAGATGGCACATGTAGAAGATGGCACACCTCTAGCTGTGTTTTTTCTGAATTTCCAAAAGAAACATCCTTTGAGGGAATGCAAATTAAACAACATCAACTTGTGTAATATTTGTGAGCTAGAACATTTGATAGGGCAATGTCCAAAGCTTCCTAGACTGAAGACAATACTTAGAGAGTCAAGCGAGGAAGTGCAGTCCTCTTATTTCATCGCACCAAGGAGGCCATGGCAACCACAACCTCCAGGTATGTGTCAAGATTTTTCCTCTTTCAATTCATGGAACAATGCATATAATACTCCGCAGTATCCATGGGAATATCCTGCTCCATCTTCAGCGTAGTTTCTTTCACCCTGAAACAAGTGGTCTCCATATCCCCCTATACAATATCCTACATCTCATCCATATCTTTGGAATTAGGACTGGAGAGGAAATTCCCAGGATTTAGCTTTACCTAGATTACCCATGCAACAATAGCTATAGTTACCTCCTTTCCAAACTCCTGCTCCTCCACCGCCGGTGCGACCCCAACTACCTGTGCAACCTAACCCAAACCCGAACAATAAAGCAGCTTAGGGAATAGAGGCTCCGACTACCTTCCAGACATACCTTATTACCCCCTTGGGGCTTAATGAAATACAATTGGAATTGGGCAAGGTAATAACCCAAGTCATTCCCCCATCATTACAGAGGACGAATTGGAACCATCCAGAAGAGATGTTGGAGGCTCTGAGGCAACTACTATGCCTATAACAACTGATATAGAGGAAGATGTTACATCTGTAACAACCAAGATGCGAAGAACTGTTATTTCTATAAAAACCAACTCAGGAAAGATTGATACACCTGTAACAACTAATTTGACTGTCGTAATTCAGGACCCTCTGTATCCTCAGAGATTAGCTGAACCTGGGATGACTTTACAGCCTGAATATGATTTTCTTAGGGAGTTCCAAAATCAACATGTATGAATTCCTCTGCTACAAGCCCTTAAAGAAGTACCTATTTATGCTAAAACAGTGAGATATTTGTGCATCAAGAAACCTGGGAGGAATCCTAAAGACCTTGCCACCATACATGTGATGGAGAAATTATCTGAATTAATGTCTGCTCAGCCTCTTCTAACTAAGTATAATGATCCAAGAAATCCTACAATTACTGTCTACATTAATGATTAACCCATAGCTAACACGTTGATTGATCTCGAGGCTGCCATTAATGTAATGGCAAAGGATCTCTTTACCACTCTTGGGCTACAAGGACTTAGACATACTCCTAATGTACTTGAATTAATGGACAGGTCCTGTGTTAAACCCGAAGGGATGTTAGAGGATATAGTGATTATAATAGCTTCTTGGAAGTATCCAGCTGACTTTCTTATCTTACAACCCAAATCCAATTTGGGGGGACATCCTTTGATCTTAGGGAGACCTTGGCTGGCCATTACAGATGCATTTATAGGATGCAAATTTGGGTTTATGGTGATCTCGGATGGCTAGGTGACAAATAATCTTAATCTTTACCCCCCAAAACCAAATGTGGATGTATACAACCCTTGGTGGATGAGTTTGAGCCTGAGTTAGATCTTTCCTTACCACTCCTCACTCTGGGAAAAGCCCAATATTTCAAAGATGAGACATAAGATGATTTCATTAATGGTTTTATTAGTATCTCCCTTTCTGTCGCTTCTGTTAAAAATGTGAATGAGGAATAAGAGGTGGAAGATATAGATTTTCAACAAATGAGAACCACTCCGAATATTGACAACAGTCCAATTGAGATAGAAATTGGAAAGTTTTTGAATATCAACCCCAACCTGTTTGCTGAGAAAAACCAACTATTGTTACAACTGTTACACAAATACAAAAAGGCATTTGCATGGGGCTATACGGATATGAAAGGGATCCACCCTAACCTATGCACTCACCGTATTTATTTGAAGGATAGCTACAAACAAGTCAGAGAACCACAACACCGCATGAACCCTGCACTGAAGGAGGTGGTGAAGGAAGAATTACAAAAACTCCTGAGTGCTAATTTTATTTATCCAATATTTGACAGTCAGTGGCTGTCACCTCTTGTCATTGTTCCTAAAAATAATGGCAAGTGGAGAGTTTGTGTAGATTACAGAGAACTCTATAAGGCCACTCAAAAGCACCACTTTCCCTTACCATTTATAAATCAGGTCCTTGATACCCTTTCCAAAAAGAAATTCTTTTCATTTTTGAATGGATTTAGTGGCTACAATTAGATATAGATTTCCCTAGAGGGTTAGGATAAAAAAAACCTTTACTTGTCCTTGGGGAACCTTCGCATATAGAGTACTTCCTTTTGGATTCTGTAATGCGCCAACATCCTTTCAAAGGGAAATACTGGGAATTTTTCAAACTTGTTGAATGACTGCCTTGAAATCTTCATGGATGATTTTACACCTTATGGAGATGCTTTTGAAACAACATTAATTAATATGGAAAAAGTGTTGGAAAAGTGTGTACAGACTAATGTTGCTTTGAGCACCGAAAAATGTCACATGATGATGACTAAAGGGATTGTGCTTGGACACTACATTTATGATGAAGGAATCAAGGCAGGCCCTGTAAAAATAGAGGTAATTCTGAAAATTCCAACCCCCAAAATGCAAAAATAGGTACGTAGTTTCTTGGGGCATGCAGGGTATTACAGGAGATTTATAGAAAAATTTTCAAAAATTGCACCGCCATTATTTTCCTTGTTCATGAAGGATGTCGAATTTTTATGGAAAGGGAAGTGTGAGAAGGCCTTTTTAAATATGAAATGTTGTGTATCAGTAGCTCCGGACTTGTGAGGACCTAATTGGGAACTGCCGTTTCGCATAACTACAGATGCATCTGATATTGCTGTATGTTGGAAATAATACTGAGAGGGGGGGTGAATCAGTATTATCAAGTTCTTTTTAATAAATCTTCCTTAATTACACTTTGAATTATTTTTGCATGTCAGTACCATAAAATAATGAGCATGAACAGAGAAAACAGATAGTCACACCAAAGAACACCAGATGTAAGGTGGAAACCCAATGTGGGTGAAAACCACCTGCTGCAATATGTATCTATCTTCTTTCAAATTAGAAACTCCTTTTACAATGGTCTTGTACTGGTGCAGTCCTTTACCAGTACGCAGGTTGCAACCTGCAGAGAGCTAAAACTCTCTCTCGTTTTCCAGTCTCTCCTGGAAGGGAGCTACAACCCCCTACTTATTTTCTTTCAAGGACCACTTTTCATAAATTTTCAAACTGGATCCATAAACATCAAGAGATCATCAAGTACAAGAAAATCACCCAGTTAACTGCAGTAACTAGATCAACAGTAACAATAAACTAGACCCAGAACATCTTATCAACAGAAAACATTCAGCCAACAAAAGGTCTTAAGACAGATACACAGTTTTTCTTTCTCTGGTCTGCGTGCGTACGCACTTCACCTTCTGCTCCCCTGCGTATACCCACAGAGACCCTTCTGCTTCACCGCGTACCCACGCACTGTTTCTTCAACAAAGCTATGTACTGTTACTACAGACACGCACCCATTGATACTATCGTGCTGCGTACTACTACTATAGCCACACACCCACAGATACTATCACGCCGCGTACCTATGCACCTGCGGCTTCTGAAGCGCCGTGTACTTTCCCTGTGCCTACGCACCTAAACCTCTATCGCGCTGCGTACCCACGCACTGTGCCTTCTTCTGTTTTGCGTACCCACGCACTTCTCCTTCTTCTTCTCTGCGTACCCACACACTTCTCCTTCTTCTTCTCTGCGTACCCACACAATTGCACCGTTAATCTCCTGTGTACCCCTAATTAGGGCCGAACTGGCAGTCCCCCAGTGTGCCACCGATAGTCGGATGCCCAGATTGCGCTTAAGAGATCAGCCTTCATAGATTTGCCTTTGACTTCTCTTTTATATAGATCAAGCTTTTTAAACAATAACCCAATATTTCCGATCTTAAGATATTCAATTTGCAAAAGATACCTAGCCAAGTGATCTCCTTTGCTTTATATAGGCAAGCTCTTCCTAAAAACATGGATCAATACCATAGATAACCAATACAAGGGGCCCAAAAACAAGGGGCTCAATAATAATAATATAAAGCAATACCATGGGCCAAAACCATAGAATCAAGAACGGCAGGCTAAATACAAAGAGCCAAATATAAGAAAACCCCACATGAGCGCGCTTTACTGCCTTGAAGTGTGTGCACTGGGGTCCGCACCTACTGAACGGGTAACCTGCGGGTATGACCGCACCTCCCGTATGGGTAACCTGCGGGTCCGCACCTTTTGAACCATTCACCTGCGAGCCTCATAATTTCCATCATTTTGAGAGCCTGAACACTTGAGTGAGTTGCCATCAAGTACAACACCATTATCATAGAGCCATACCAGAATCATAATGCCAACACTTTTTCGGCTTCGTGGTGCTGTTATTTTCTTGCAGCTTTGGTGGGTTGTCTTGGGCCACCTCACCTTGGCTTTGTGCTTTATTTTGTAGTTTGGGGGCACCTTTCCCTTGCTTCGAATTCTCAGATCCAAATTCTCGCTTCTTCTATTTAAACTTTTGCTCGATCTTGACAGCATATCGGTATGCCATGCTGAGTGAGGAGATGTTCAGGAATTCTATTTCTTCTTGGATGTACTTGTGCAGGCAACCATGTTATTTGAGTACCAAATGCTGCTCTGAATCCTTGATACCCAACTTCATGCGAAGGGTATGGAAAATATTGGTAAACTCCGGCACGTCTTGGTCCCTTCCCTGCTGCAACATGGTCCACTTTATGTATTGATCCTCATAGCTTCTGACAGGGTAGTACTACTCCTTGATGGCAGTCCAAAATGAATTCCAAGTGGGTGTGGCTGAAAAAAGTGAGGTCGTACTTTCATCCTTCTGCTCACAGTAGGTTTCCCACCAGTCCTTGACGTGGGGGGTGGCTTTGAGAAGAGCGAAAATAATATTTTCCCGGCCAAAATAATCATTAACTGAAAAGTACCCTTCTAGCAGATTTAACCATTTATCTATGGTGTCTGCATCTATTTGACCCTCAAATATGGGAATGTCAAAGTTAACTTGTACCTTAAAGGGTGTGTCACCCTTGGGTAGTCATTGAAGGATCTGGGCAAAGTTGTCCATCACCGCATTCTTTTGTTGCTTGATGGCCTCTTTGAGCAAGATTTTGATAGGATCTATTGCCCCCTCATCTTTCTTTTCCTCCACCATGGGAGGCCATCTGGATTTGCGAGGTTGGTCTTGCAAAGGTTCAACCAATTCAAGCCCTCACTCCTTATATCCCAACCTCGTTGGGGACATGCAAAGAAAGACAAAGAAAGAGTAGACCGCTCTAATACCACTGATCCAGAATTAAACAAGAATGCAACAAATTATAGATATAACCATACATATCAAGATGCAGTAGAAATAGTACTTCATTTCATTACTGTAAAATACTAAAATATGCTTACAAACATAAACGGAAATAAACTAGCTAGGGCGATGGTAGCTTATCTTTGAGAAGAGATGTGGCGGCTGCATGCGTCTGAACTGTGTTAGAATGAGGCTCAAAGGCCTATTTATGGTTGAGAAGCAATGGAAAACCCTAACCCTAGAAGATGGAACACCAAACTGTGGGCCTCGTTTGGGTAAATTGGTACATCAACTTCCCGGGGTTTTAACTTTGGCATACGATCTCCATTTGATGCACACAAATCTCGTGACAAAGATTTATCTAAGAAATGAAACTTTTGGAAGAGCAACATCAGTCCATGGACCCATGTCCCTCCTAGTTCTACCAAAAAACGTCATTTAGGGCCTTGAAACGGCTCCGGAAGTTCTGGACCCAAAAAACTGCTAAAAATAGTAAACTATGCTACAATTAAGGAAACTGAAAAGCTAAAATAAAAAATGGTGGGGGTCTAAGTGGACTTGGCCGGTGGCCACCAAAATCCACCTGGATCACTCGTTTGCCTACAATTTCTAGGAAATTTAAGCAATGTGATGCTTCTATCTTAGAAAGCACAACAAACAATTATTTCATGATTCTCATTCTAGAGTACATAGAAAACTTAAAATCATTGATTTTGATTTATGTGGCCCAATGCCTATTCCTTCTGTAAATGGTAATAAATATATGATGACATTTATTGATGACTACACCATAATGTGTTGGGCTTATTTATTGAAGAACAAATATGAAGCTTTTGAAACATTCAATAACTTTCATGCATGGATTGAAAATGATGCACAATCTCATATTCGATCTATTTGTATTGATAATGGAAAATAATATACATCAAATGAATTTGAAAACTATCTTCACCAACATGGGATCAAACATCAAACAATTGTGCCTTATAATCCCCAACAGAACAGAGTAGCTGAAAGAATGAACATGACAATCTTAAATATGGTACATTCCATGATGTTTTTCAAGAATGTTAAGCTAATGTTTTTGGTTGATGCAACTTTATGTGTTGTGTATATAAAGAATAGGTTTCCATATAATGCTATAAGAAATGAGACTCCATATGAAATGTAGTATGCCCACATTCCTTCAGTGAGGCATCTCAGGGTTTTTGATTCTACCTGTTATGCCTTGATACTTAAGGAAAAAAGAAACCCAGTGCAAGGAGTCACAAATGTATCTTCATGGGGTACTTAAATACCTCCAAAGCATACCATCTATATGATGAAATGAATATGAAGTTTATAATATCTATAGTTATGATCTTTCTTGAATCTTCCAAGACTAACAATGTTGTTGATCAACAACTTGATCACTTGGATAGATTCAGACATGCAAAGTATTTTCAAGAGTTTGATAATGAAATTCCACATCTTGAAGGGGGGATCCCTATACTATAGGTTTTAACCCCGTATAGAAATTACCTACATACGAATTCAAAAAACACAAAAAATAAACAATTGGAGAGCATAACACATAAAACACATATATAGAAAGATTTTCCCCTAGATTGCAAAATCGGGACTACCAACTTGATTTTTCATTATTTTCCTTTCAATGTTACAATACATATTTATACATGCCAAAGCATCCAATACCATGGACTAAAAACCATCGCGTCCAAAACCATGTGCAAAAAGTCATGCACAAAACTATAGGCAGGTTCGCCCAACCTAACATAGGGTCCAAAACCAAAATTTTTCGGGGTGCTGCCTCGGACCCCATAGAGTGGGGTTACCTACACCCCTCAAACCCCTATGACTCCCCCCACTATGTAATCGGTGCAGCAAAAGGGGGGCTCTGCCCCCCTTCTAACCCCCTAGTTAACTACATGGGCTAGTCGTGGAAAGAATATAACACAACGCAACATATACTAGATCAATCTGTGTAATCTTCTTCTGAAACACTCTCTCTCTCGAATGAAGCTCCAACCACTGATGACACTTTGAGTGATGTAATTGACAGAATTGGGAGACTTAATCTTGATTCAGCCCCATCTCAGTCAACTAAGTAGCCTTGTACATCTCAGAAAGGTCGTCCAAAATGGATGATAAAGACACTCGAAAGTGTTCATCCTGATGAGGTTGTAAAGACATGAACAAGAAACTCAACTAGACAAAATGGAGGTGATGTAGAGGGTCATGATTCACCTATTGATATGGATGTTTCTTATGATTGTGAAATGACTTTGTTTATAAATTTAAAACCAACTTCCTTCAAATAATATGTTTCTCATGATGAATGGAAAGAAGAGATGTAGAAAGAGTATGATGCTTTGATAAAGAATGACACCTGGAAGTTGGTTGATCCTCCATTGGGAACCAAATAAATAGGCTACAAGTGGGTCTTTAAGAACAAGTATAAAGAAGATGGATCACTTGAAAAATACAAAGGCAAGCTTGTGGAAAAAGGTTTTGCATAGAAGGAAGGGGTCAACAATGAAGATACTTCCCTACCTACACAACAAAATGGGCTACCATTAAGACACTCTTTACCTTAGTAGCTCAAAATAGTTGGAAAACCCATCAAATGGATGTAAAAATTGCTTTCTTGAATGGATATACAAAATATAATGCTTTTATGTCCCAACCAAAAGGAATTTTTATGAAGGGTCAGGAATGAAAAGTATGCAAGCTTGTCAAATCCTTGTATGATGTCAAGAAAGAACTGCCATACTGGAATGATAAATTAAATGAGAATATTCAGAAACTAAATTTCAAACATTATGATCTTGATGATTCAAATTTGTTTGTTAATAATGTTGACAAAATAATTATATATCTTGTGGTGTATGTAGATGATATTTTGATGATAGGGAACACCAAGAACCACATTGAATCCTTAAATAAAGAACTGAGGAAAGGTTTTGAAATGACAGATTTGGGCTATGTTCACTACTACCTTGGTATTGAAGTAACCCAACATCCAAAATTTATATTCCTATATTAGAAGAAGTAAAGTGAACAGGTTTGGCAAGGCTGAGTGCAATCCTTTATCTACTCTAATAGAACATAATTTAAAGCACACATCCATTGAAGGAAAAAAATTTGAGGATGCAACAAAGTATAAACCACTCGTAGGAAGTCTCAACTACTTGACTACTACTAAACCAAGAATTTAATTTTTTGTTGGAATCCTCTCTAGGTTTATGCAAAATCTTTGTGAGGGTCATTGATTTGCTGCAAAAAGAGTTCTAAAGTACTTGAAGGGAACTCAAGACTTTGGACTCAAGTATACACAGGTGGGTGACTTTAGCTTGATTGGATACTCTGATTCAGATTTTGATGGAGATAAAGAAACTGGGGTATCTACTTCAGGTTATGTTATGAGTCTTGGATCAGTAGTTGTCTCTTGGAGATCACACAAAAAATCAGTTCCAACAGATTCCACAACTAAGGCAGAATGTGTGGCAAAAATTGAAGCAACAAAGGAAATTATGTGGCTTGGGAAAATTTGGGAATATTCTCAAGAGAAACAAGTGCATTCAACTCCTCTTTTGATTGAAAATACTTTTTCAAAGTTGGCCAAGAACCCAAACTTCCATGATTGAACCAAGCACATCAATACAAAATACCATATGATTCGACATCACACTGAGGCCGAAACAATCCACCTACGACATTGTTCCACAATGAAAAAATTGCAGACATCTTCACCAAAGTGTTTGGAAGGGAAAAGTTGAAAGGTTCAGAATGATTATTGGACTCACCAACATCCCTTTAGATTAAGGGGGGGTATTTTGACACCTAATCTCTGGGATTAGGTAAATCCATGTAAATATTGTAAATAACAAAATAAGGGAAATTGGAAGACGAAGAGACATTCAGAGATGAAACCCAATAGTCTCCCTCTCCATTTATATATGCATGTTCTATCTTAATGCAAAACAACAAGTTATTTGTGGAGTTACCCTCCTGGCCTAATATTAAGGGCATATTCAACCCATATTTATTCCGACCTGTCAAATTTTATTTATAAAAAAATTCAACCAACCTAGAGTCCACTGCAAGTTGAAATAAGAAGTGTTCGATTAATTATTGGGTCCTATACATACACTCAAAATTAATACTAACAAAATCATTAAATATACCAATCATTACTTTTGATACTTCTATTCAAGATTAAAATTAACAAAATAAATAAACTTATCAATCATCATATTAAAATTATTAAAATAAATCACATAACATCAATCATAAAAAAATCCTTTAAAATATATTTTAAAAATTACCTATCTCAAAGTCGATTACGAAAATATTACCTATCATAAAACTTATTTGTTAGAATGTCATTTATTATACTAACTAAATTACAAAACCTTATGGACTATTCAACTTTATGAACTCTTTGTTTTTTTTATAGGCTGGTAGTACATTACATATTACATATGTTTACATTGTTCACCTAGGGAGGATTTAAACCCAAAACCATGGGGGATCCAAGTCGTCACTCACACAACCATCACCAATTGAGATGCCTCACCTGGGCTTCAAATTTATGAACTCGTTTAAAATATTTTGACTCTTTTATTGAAAATTTAAAGGCCTCTCACAATACTTTTCTTTAGGATTCTCTACCTAAAATAAATGGTTAATACATCGTGGATGGATAGTATAAAGGTATTTAAAAAATGTTTGTGGAATAGCTTGTTCAGAGTTTTGATTAAAACCAACGTTTCAGACTTCTTTGTGAGTCCATCTTCAGGGGAATGCCCAGATTCTTGAGAATATTGGTGTGGATTAGGGCAAGGAAATTGCAAGGATATATAATGATAGATGTGGGGGAGTGTTCTGGAGTCAACTCGCAGAATTTTAATTTTAATTCTTAATATAATTTATTAGGGTTAGTTAAGAGATAAATTTAATTAATAGGAGATAATTATTTTATGTTAATTTGATATGTGAATAATATTTCTTTTAAATTGATTATTTATTAATTCTATGTTTCCTTATCATCATAATATTTATATATAATTAATTATGAATGTGGGTTGTAGACAATAATAATCATTTATCATAGCTATTATGATTATCAATAACATTTTTATCGAGACTATTTTATAATAACTATTTTATTTTAATTGTTATTAATAATGTAAAATCATTATGAGTTGAAATAATTAATCTAAGTTAATATGAGTAAAAATTGTAAGTTACCGTTAAAATGATTAGATTTGTTGTTATGACGGTTATTTAAGAGTTAAGTTTAATTAATTAAGAGATAATTATTTTATGGTAATTCGATTAATAATTTTCTATTAAATTGATTATTTATTAATTTTATGATCCTTATCATCAATGGGTTGTAGTCAATAATAATCACTTATATCATTACTACTATGTTTTATCATAACTTTTTTCAAAATGATTTTATAATCTTTTTTTATTAATTTTTATTAATAATGTAAAATCATTATGAGTTGAAATAATTAATCTAAGTTAGTATGATTAAAAACGATAAGTTAATGTTAAAATTATTAGATTTTTTGTTGTGAGGGGTATGATTTATTAAAGGTTTCTAGGTATTACTAATGATAAGGCCTTCATCATGGTTTATATTTTTCTTTCTCTTTTCAATTTCTATGGCCTCTTTAACTTTTTGTTTTAGGTATTGCTCTTCCTTGATGACAAGTTTTTATTCTTCCATACAAATGTAGTGTGAGGAGGAGAAAGCACATTCTGCAAGAGTGGATTTTGATTTTATGTTCCTAGATATGTCAAAAACATGCTCCTTAAGCCTAATGTTTAGCGATCTGCCGGTTTCGCGTATGTATTGTTTTCCACATGAGCAAGGGACTATGTACACCCCTTTTTGTAGTCTAAGGTTTATAGGGTCCTTTGCGGAGTCTAAGATTTTCCTAATAGTGTTAGGGGGAGTGAATTCACTACTGATGTTGTGCTTGTTTAGGATTCTTGAAATTATATCAGTTATTCATTTTATGTAAGGTAAAGAGATTTTGGAAATGTCAAAAGTTTTCTTTACCTTTTAATTTAAATTGTGAAACTATATAAATTAAATGGTTTGGAGCTAGGTGTCAATTCATAATAAGCATCAAAACACTTATTTTATTATACATTTAAAGTGGTAAAATTAAAAAATATAAGAATTAACTAAATTATAAGTTTTTTTTTCCTCTTTTTTCCTTTTTCTTTATGTGGAAAAAACCTTAATTTTATTTAACTTGAAACAAAGAATAAAACTACATTATGTATATGTCGAAATAATTTGGTCCTTTTCGTTTATTAGTAGTGAAATGAAAACAATAAAAATTACATAAATTATATCGAATTTAACTAATAAAAATAACTTAACTTCTCCTTTTTATCTTTCTTTTTCCGAACATTTTGCCAAACCCCATGGTTGGGATCAATTGTTGTCGTAGCCAATTCATTTCCAGTTGTTTGTAAGGGGAATTATTTGTTTGAGTATGAACTCTTAGAGACGTGATTTCTCTTTACACCCCGTGTTCCCTTTTCATTTTGTGGTTCCTCTTCCTTCTGAATTGATGCTTGGATCTCTACTAATTCGGTACCCTTCTTGACATGGGTTGCAGTTCTATACTGATCTACATCACCTACATCTTCTTATTTATCATGTTGATACTATGCGTCCATATTTTGTTGGTTCTCCAAAGGTTTTTTCTTGTTCTTCTTTATAAACATGAGGATCGGATACCTGCCAACCCTTTCCTTTGGCTTAAGGGTCTGCCTCTTTTTCTTTTTAGGGATCTTTTGGCCTGTGAGCATGTGTTTTGTAAGTGTCCTATTTGAAAACAAAATCGTCATTTGAATGTTGTGTTCTCGTAGTCTATTACTTGTGTCCATTAAAAGTTTTTGTTTCAGTTGGATGCGATCAAGTAGGTCTTTCCTAAGGTTAATATCTACACATATTTTGGCAAAAGTGAAAATTCTTTTTCTATTCTATCACATTCCATCTTTTTGAATTTGTCCAAAGTATTTCCAATATCCTCTAGGACCTGATGGTGCCATAAAGGAAGAGGAAGATTGGGTAGTCTTATCCATACTAGCGTTGTTGACACGCCATATTTGTAGCATCAAAATCTAGGAACCATGGATGATCCAAGTGGATATTGGTGACCACTTGCCTATTCCACCTAGATCTCTAGTTGGTTTGATCTATTTCCTTGTTTATTGTAGCATTTACTGTTTTTAGCAGCTTTTCGGGTCCTAAACTTTCAAAGAATTTTTGACCCCCTAAACGATATTTTTTTGAGGTCTGCAATAGGCTCGTAAATGTGGGTAGGGGACTACCAAAAATCCTGTGGTACTTGGAGACATGTTTATAACAAGATATCATACACGCCAAATGCAGATCATATGACCAAGTTACGACCCTGAGAAGTTGGCTTCCCAGCTAACCCCAACGAGGCCCACAAAATCTTAGCGTTCCACCTCCTGGGGTTAGGGTTTCGGTTGTTTAGGGTTTTCCCTTGTTGTTTAATAATAAATAGGCACTTGAGCCTCATCGTAACAAAATTCAGAGGTAGATAGCTACCACATCTCTTCTCAGAGATAAGCTACCATCACCCGAGCTAGTCTTACTTAAATTCTGTTTGTAAGCATATTTCAGTATTTGATATTAATGAAATGAAGTGTTATTTTTGCTAAATATTTATATTTATGGTTATATTTGTAATTTGTTTCATTCTTGTTTAAGTTAAGATAAGTGATATTAGAGTGGTCTACTCTTTCTCTATGTTTCTTTGCATGTCCCCAACGAGGTCGGGATATATGGAGTTAGGGCTCAAACTAGTCGAACCTTTGTAGGACCAACCTCACAAATCCTAATGACGTTCCATGTTGGAAGAAAAGAAAGATGAGGGGGTAGGAGATCCTTTCAAAATCTTGCTTGAAGAAGCCCTTGAGTGATAAAGGAACGTGATGATGGACAACTTTGCCCATATCCTTGAATGGCTACCTAAGGGCGACACATCTTCTTCCAGAAGCTACTCTAGAAGTTCCACACCCTTTAAGGTACAAGTTAAATTTGACATCCCCATATTTGAAGGTCAGATAGATGCAAACACCATAGATAAATGGTTAAATATACTAGAAGGATATTTTCATGTTCATGATTTTTCCAGCTAGGAAAGGATTAACTTTGCACTTCTCAAAGCTGCCCCTCATGCCAAGGACTGGTGGGAGACCTACTGTGAGAAGAAAGATGAAAGTACACCCTCACTATTTTTATTTGCACCCACCTGGAATTTGTTCTGGGACACCATCAAGGAGTGGTACTACCCTGTTGGGAGCTATTAGGATAATTACATAAATTGGACCATGCTGTAGTAGGGAAGGGACGAAGACGTGCTAGAGTTTACCAATGTTTTCCATACCCTTCGCACAAAGTTGGGTATCAAGGATTCTGAGAAAAATTGGGACTCAAGTACCATGAATGCCTACACAAGTACATCCAAGACAAGATGGAGTTCCTGGACATCTCCTTGCTCAGCATGACGTACTGATATGCTGTAAAGATTGAGAAGAATTTTAAATAGAAAAAGTGATAGTTTGGATCTGCGAATCCGAAGCAAGGGAAAGGCACCCACAAACCACAAAGCAAAGGACAAGGCCAAGACGGGATGACCCATGACAACCTATTGAAGCTGCAAGCAAAGAAAAACACCATGAAGACAAATAAGGACATGGAAAAATGGTGTGAGTTCCATAAGAGCTCCACTCACAACACAAGTGAGTGTCGGGCCAAGCAGCAATTGGTGGCCAAGCTAAAGGCTTCTGAATCAGACGCATAATCTAAATCTGAGTTAGAACCCGACAAGGGGAATGAAAAAGGGAAGGAGATCATTGATGCGGAGCCCAGTGCTGCCAAGGCCACCACCAAGATATAGAAGAATAAGCCTAAAGATCTAAAGGAGTGGGAATGTCTCTTCCACTCACAAATGTGGGTGAAGGTTTCTCTGCTATAGTTCATTGTCGATAGCAGGAGCCATAAGAACCTCATTTCAGCAGAGGTGATGAAGCATTTGGGCTGACCAAATACAACACATTCGCATATGTACACCATCAGATGGCATCACTAAGGACAATATCTCTGCGTCAGCCACCAGTGTTGGCTTCCCTACAACATCAAGCCCTTCATGGATGAGGTACCATGTGATGTTTCCCCTCTTCAAGTTTGTGATGTATTATTATGACAACCATAAGTCTTGTAGAAGAAACATGTTGTATATGAGTCTAGACCTTGCTCTATGATTATTACTTTGGGCAATAATTTATATAGGATACTAGAGGTAGCCTCGCCTACTACCATCTCTTTGATCACTACAAAGAAACGTAGTAAGATCAATTCACAAACTAGGAAATTTGTTTTCCTTATGATCTACCCTTAAGGCGAGAAGAATATTATGGCCAAGACTTCTAGACAAGGCTCCTATGCACAACAACAGAAGATGGACAAGGTCTTGGAGGAGTACAGGGACATTTTCTCCTCCCCTACGAGGGTGGCTCTACACTATTAGGTCAAGCACTCCAACGATCTAACCCCGGGTGCACCACTTGCCAATTGACTTCTCTATCAATGCTTTGTCCTGGAGAATGATGAGATCAAGAGGTAGACTTAGGAGTTGTTGTAGAAAGGGCATATCAAGCCAAGCTCATCACCCTGTGGGAGCCCTATTTTATTGGTATAGAAGAAGGATGAGACCTAGAGACTCTGTATTGACTATCGGGCTCTGAACAAGATCACTGTACAGAATAGGTACCCAATCTCATAGATTGATGACCTTGTGGACCAACTCAAGAGGGCCAAATATTTCAGAAATATTGATTTGAAGTTTGGTTATCAGCAGGTGCATATCGAACCCTTTGATATGTGGAAGACTAACTTCAAATCTAAGGAGGGCCTTTTCGAATCGCTGGTCATGCCTTTCAAGTTAACGAATGCCCCCACAAAATTCATGATATTGATGGAAGACATATTGAGACCCTTCACCAATGCATTTTTGGTGGTGTATTTAGATGACATCTTGATCTTTAGCTAGAGTTGGGAAGAGCACCTCCACTATATTCGACATAATTGATGAGTAGGGTGTGTATGTGGACCCAACCAAGATACAAGTCATTTGGGATTGGCCAGCCCCAAGCACTCTAACAAAGCTCCACAGCTTTCTGGGTCTTACCAATTTCTACCGCATGTTCATGTTGCGGTTCTCTCATATCACTTGGCCTTTAAGTCAAGTCAGCAAGGGCGGAGTGAAAGAAAAATTATTTTTGTCTGAAACCCAACAGAAGGCATTTTCCGAGTTGATGCATCACCTCTAATCTGCACCGATGCTCACATTACCAAGCCTACAACAACAATTTTAGAGTGAGACAGATGCCTCTAACTATGCTATTGGTGTAGTTATTACTTAGAAGGGGCATCCAATGGCTTACCATAGTGAGACACTTTCAGAAACAACCCGAAATTATCGCACCTATGACAAAGAAATGTATTCCATAATGCATGTCTGCAGTCAATGGAAGCATTACATTCTAGGGAAGGAAACCATTATCCACACAGACCATCAACCCCTGCAGTTCATACAGACATAAGGGAAGTTGCAGAATGATCGCCATCATAAATGGTCAACATACCTGCAACAGTTCCATTTGAGGATTAAGTACAAGAAGGGTAGCACCAATAATGTTGCAGATTGACTCAACTGACCACCAATCATGACGTTGATCACTATGCTTGACTCATGTGGGCACGAAACTTCAAGGTGGCCACATCTTTCTAAGAGTGATCCAGAGTTTGGAAGAACATATCAGAATCTCCTAGAAGGTAAGCAAGTTCTAAATTTTCACCTCCAGGATGCACTGTTATGCCACTTGGGCCATATTTTTGTTCCTTCAAGTGAAAGTGCGAAGATGATTTGGGAGGCACACTGCAGTCAGGTCACTAGACATTTCCGAGTAGAGAAAACAGTGGCAGTACTGCAGATGTATTTTTATTGGCTGAACCTTTGTCAAGATGTAGGGAAGTACATTCGATCCTGCATTGCCTGCGCAATTGCCAAACCAACCATCAAGAAGCAAGGCCTATATACCCCTCTTCCTACTCCTAGTCAATCTTAGGAATTGTTGGCTTAATGGGGCCTGACCTAGGTTCAAAATTGTTTAGCCCAACAAATCCCAATGCTACCGGCCCTTTCGGTAATAGTCCGTGGAGCGCGGATTAAAGTCTCAATTGAGCTAGTATGGGACGGTGCTGGAACCAAGTTTTCGCACCCTAGGGATGTCTTGATGTGGTCTAGGTTTGCGCGGAGCGATCCTATGCGTTGTGCTACTTCCACATAGCTGTCTTATCAAAGCAACTACCTCTGTCCAGTGCGGATGCAATTTACCCTTTTCTATGCTTAATATTATTATAGATCTTTTGTTAGTTATGAAGGTACAACTCTTTCAATTATTATTTAACATGAACAGACATGCGTATAATCATAAATTAGGAACATATGCATAAACCAGAATCTAGAACAGATACACGATATTTTAAAATCAACTTATCTTTATTAATGCTTTTATTTGGTTACAATCCACTTCCTACCCTGCGCACACAGTTGTAGGGGTCTACGCACATAGCTGTGGACTCTACCAAGCCTCCACACACACAGGTGCAGAGCCTCTATCTCCTATTACAACCCAAACTTGTACTTACAGACTCAGAGCAACAGTCGCCATCCACAACCCATGCACTATAGATCTGATTTTATCCTCCCTAAAAACTCTTTTCTACACCTAGAGTCTTTCCTTATTTATACACTCTCATGGTCCACGGACCATGGGCAGGCTGAATCACTTACTATTATTCTACCTTATTTTTGAGTGGATTACCCTTTAACTTGACTCATTACAACTCATGCTCCGCGCACTTTGCGGAGCCTTTACAATACCAATATCCTCAAAATTGTGGGATTTAAGCCAAAAACCTGTTATGCAGGGGACCCGTTGCTCAACAAGCCCCCAACACAAACATCGTGACTCGTCCCGAGTCACCTGGTTGGTGCATTAATCTTCACACGCAGTTCATCTAGCAATCTCTGCACTTCACTAACATCCACAACACATTACTCCACTGTCTGCTGTATCAAATGCGTGATACATTCTAATGCATCGTTGTTAGTGGCATTTGCTTGCCCTTTTGCATATGTGTCCCACATATGGTTCATATAGCTCTCTATCGTGGTAGTAACCATGAACGCTTCCTCGAGCCAAGGCTGGATGCATGCTTTAAGCCCTGCTTCTTTCTATTGCGCAACATCCACTCATTCTTTTAGATCCTGGGCCTCCCTTATCTTGGCCAAGCACTGGGTGGGGGCGATCGTCTGTGCAGTTCCCCGAACATCGTCATAAGCCTGCTACAATTCCCGTGCTTTCGTCTCTAGCTGCCAAAGCATTGGGTCATCCTAGAGTAAAGTGAGCATTAAGAGGGACTGGTCCAACAAGCCAGTGCAATCTTGTACATCATGCTAGACTATCTCTTTCAACCCTGATTGAATGGCTTGGTGGCATTGCTTTCTGGCTTTAGGGGTTATAGAGGATGACGCCTACAATCGCAACTTTACTATCTTCAAGTTTAGCTCCAACTGCACCTTCGTAGCCTCCTCGTGGGTCCTACAAACTCCAGCTATTAGTTGGTGAATATTTTCTGCTGTGGGGAGCTCTGCTGGTCTGGCCAACTCTGCAATAATACTACAGGCTTCCTCCACTTCCTGTTTTTGGGAAACCATGCTATTTCACTACAGGTTGAGCTGTTCTAGTTTTACATTTCGCTCACTCAATATTTGGAGAGCGTAGCCCTCCCTAGCATGAATCTCAGCAGTTACCCCTTCCTGCAACTGTTGGAGGGTTGCACTGGGAAGGGCAGCCAAATTCAACCCCCAGCCCCTTATGTCACCTTCGGCTGCTGCTACGATGACTCCTTCTGGCAACACCAAAGTGTATGTTGTGTTTGTGTGCAACATCTGTTCAGCCTCAGATATACCTTCCACAAGGTGCAGTGTCATCGTTCCTAGGGTTTGCACTTGTAATTCCTGCAACTGTGCTATGAGTGCCCCCAACACAGTCGTTTGCTCCATCATCATTTCTACCAGCGCATCCTTATCAATAAGGGTTCCTCCCATGAACTTTGTTGCCTTTGTCCTCTTTCACATGGAAGCTTACTCTTGGACACACAACCTCTTGAGTTGGGTCACATTTGTTTTAAGGTTTGTGCATTCCTGTGTCTCCACCTCCCCTTGTATATTCTATTCCATGGGCATTTCCTGGCCTTCCTCGGCCGCTTCAGCGAGCACGGTTGTGGTCTGCCTCATTTGCTCTAGCATGGCTGCCTCAGTCGTCGTCTGCTACATGACCGCTTCTTGTTCCTACCACTTTCTTTCTTCTAGCTTCGTGAAGCACAACTTGGTCCCCTTCTTCTTTTGTTGTGCTGCGATTTTTTCCAATTCTGCCAAGTCCGAGATGCGCTACTCCGGAGACCATGACACCATTACTTTGAAGATGGCATCATCTGTGGAAATGAATGATAGCTTTTCCCATGCTCGAGCTAGATCCTTGCGTGCCTGGATATACAAGTTATGCATATCTGCCTTGAATTCCAGACTCTGTAAAGTATTATATACCGTCAGGGACAAGTGCAGCCTATGGTTGATCCATGTTCATAAACTCACCTCTACAAATGTCCAAGATACATTTATCACCCGGATCCTTACCGCATCTTTGGTCGCCTAGAGTGAGGTATACCTCACAGCCTCGGGTACGTTCTGCTCCACGGTAGAAAATTGGCTTTCAGCTGGTAGCTCCCTGGCAATCAACAGGATGGATAAGAACAAAACGTACTTCATCTACACAACATTTCCTCATGAGCTTGCTAGCCAGCAACTGAGTGGCAACGTGCACCCGTCGATCTTTGATACTTGTTATTACATACCCTTGCTTCTTTTTTTCTAGCTTATATTTGGCCTTCATAGCTTCCACGAGGCCGAAGTCACTACTCTTTCCGGCTATGTCTATGGGATTGCTTCCTTTAATCGGCAACCACAAGATTTAGTGAATTAAGTCAACCATGATGGGAATTGGCTCTTCCAGCCACAGATACCCGTCATGTACTAGACATAGTAGTTTCCTGATGACAAAGATAGTGATAGGCGCGTAGTGGTAGTGGGGAATCCACCGCAGATGTAGTAACCCTGCCTTCTACGCATCGCACAACCATTTCTGTTGTTGTAGTTTTTCCGCAGCCAACTGTCTGAACTTCTCACTATCCACAAGGTCCTAGTCTTCAAATTTTATATTTGGTACCTATCCCAGTGGGGGACCATCAAACCTGATATCATTCGGAAGGAGTGGGGTTTGGAGCACACTCTTTGTGGCCTCTAGGTCCTTTGGTATCTTGGTTGTCCCCTTCCATGGAGGAATGTAGGAGGGTAACTCTAACACTGAAGGGGCTTAGGAGAAATTTTCCTCCTCATCATCCTGTGCCTCAATTTGAGCTATCAAGTCTTGCAAATCTTCCTCCTCCTCTGTTTTAGTAGTAACAACTTTTCCCTTTTTGGCCAGTGGGATTTTACTAACTCTTGGGTGCCATGGTGATACCCAGATGGATCACATTGGCTGTTTTTTTCTGTAGTTGTGGCATGCATGGGGACTTCGGTACCTTTGGTGCGCCTATTGTCTCTCCGAGCTCCTGCTGGGTCACCCGGGGTTCTTGGCTACCTCCCATAATTCGCACTCTGGTTCTCAACATTGTGTTTATACTGGATATGGTCAATTGTGTAGTCATGGGTGGCAAGGTAGCTCGGGGCTCACTTCTCTATACTACCTCAATTCTTAAGAACCCTAGAGCTGCTTGAAAGCTACCCCATGGAATTTTATAGTGATAGTTGGATTTGAATTTGGCCCTTCCCTCCATTTTTGAGTCCTTAGTACCCGATTGGTGACAGATCTTCCCGAATCTAGCTTGTAATTCATGTCTTAATGGTCCATCTCCCACTCCTTTTTGCATTAAATTAGCCTTCTTGTCATGAACAGTGTCATCAATGGTCACCCCCCAGCCTGTCTACGCAGTAGCGCATCCCCTTAAGAGTGACTATGAGCCTTGTGACAGATGGGTTCCACGCGGAAGCCCCTTTCCATGTGGATTTCTTGCACCCTTGTTTATAGTTTTGTGCCATCTTTCAATTGCCAAGAGCATTGAGACTGTGCCTTCTACAGATAGTCAGATGGTCGTACCCTTGGTGCGAGGCTTCATTTTTCCTGCTAGCTCGTGCTATGGGCACCTTCTACATGCCTTTGCATCATGTCCCTCTTTGTATGGTACATTCCCTTGTTTAGTAAGGTGTGGTTGCAGCCGTAATAGCAGGGTTGCAATTTCTTCTAATACAGAAGTAGAGCTGGCTGAACTTAGTCTCATCATACTTAGTTTCTCGCGGGTCGCTTATGCGACTTCGGTTTCTAGTTTGTGGATTTCTTTATCCAATGTCATACTTTTTTTCCTCAGTTGTGCACACTCATCATCAAGTTCACGAAGTTTCATGCTCCCACGCCAAAGGTTTTCTTGCAACTGCTTAATTTCTTTAACCAGGTCCTCGCATCCTGTCCCATCTGCAGGAGACGTAGTCTAGGTATTATTTTCTGCCCTCCTGATCTCCTTTCTTTTTGTCATCATTGAGATCATTTCTGCATTCCAGTTTTTGCTTATGGTTCTATCAGCCCATCGAACCACTGGGATGCGTAGGTCTCCATCTGATTGTCCCACTTGGTAAAATCTCTTCACGATCCTGCATAGCCTTGTGAATGCTCCAATGTGGGGTATTTGCAGTGCGAGTCGCTATTTTGACTGTCCTGTTTGGTCTTGATTTTTGATCTGTTATATGCCTAGGGGGGGTAATATGGGGTACCGAGGGAGGTACCCAAGGTAATAATGTAATAATGGGATGGGTCATAGTAATAAATAAGGTGGTTAACCCATGTCATGTAAGGGACCACAAGTAGTTAATAATAATGTAAGGGGCCCATGGTATTAGTTGATGGTATGAGGAAACCATGGTAATGATGCATGGTATTGTATGTATGAGGCCTATATAGAGGCTAGAGACTCCACATGGAGGATATGAAGAGAAGTATTCTTGTATAAACAAGAATATGGCTTGTGGAGTGTTCTCCTTCCTTAAGGAGTGAATGTATGGTGTTGCCCTACCTTAAGGGTTTGATAATAAAGAATCATTTCATATTATTCTTAGGTTTATTTGCATTGTCTTATATTTTCTTATCAGACCTATAATATTTCTGGGTCAGATCTACAACAAACACCAAACCTAGCAATTATATGATTGAATACGAAGATCGCAGTTGTTTTGCCGTCTTCCTCAAATGTAGGCATCGCCTCGGCCCACTTGGTAAAATAATCTACCGCAAGGATAATATACGCATGCCCCCCGGCCAAGTGAGGGTTACATGTAATAAATTCGATACCCCATTTGGAAAAAGGACCGACGACAATTATAGGGTGAAGAGGAGTAGGTGGAGCGCGCATCTTTCGATCAAAAATTTGGTAGTTGTGGCATTTTCAGACCGCAATAATACAATCTTTAAACATAGACGGCCAGAAATAGCCAACGCGCAATATCTTTTGGGCTGTGACATACCCAGACATATGACTACCACATGCTCCAGAGTGACAGTCATTTAGGACCCTTTCAGCTTCCTCATGAGTTAAACAACATCGAAAAACAGAGTCCACCCCACGACGATAAAGAGTATCTCCAATAATTTTGAATTGTTGGGACTGGAATCGTATTTTTCGACGTTCTGATCGTGAAGTATCTGGCCGAAAGGATTGGGTTTGGAGATAAATGATGATATCCCCATACCACGGATCTAAAGTGCTGATTAGAAACAAGGATTCATCCGCAATGGGCTCCTCCGCCACAGTTTCCGTGTCA
>APFE030658796.1:63703-151006 GCA_000404065.3 Pinus taeda
TCCATGTGGAGTCTCTAGCCTCTATATAGGCCTCATACATACAATACCATGCATCATTACCATAGTTTCCTCATACCATCAACTAATACCATGGGCCCCTTACATTATTATTAACTACTTGTGGTCCTTTACATGACATGGGTTAACCGCCTTATTTATTACTATGGCCCATCCCATTATTACATTATTACATTGGGTACCTCCCTCGGTACCCCATATTACCCCCCTAGGTATATAACATGATCCTTAGCCTAGGTTGCGTCTGCCCAGCGTGCGACTGCACCCATCGACACAAGTGGGTGCGCAAATTGCTTTGCCCTGGTTTCCCGACCCGCATTTGACGCTGGGGATTTTGAAACCACAAGTGCATCCTTTTTCTGTGTCCATGCCAGCTTCCAATATTCTTCTGGTGCTTCTGCCACCATGGTGCGGGCATCACGCACAATACCCAATCCATCACATGCTGTTGTTTTGGTACTGACCTTCCAATTTCGTCTAAGATTTCATCCCCACCTTTGTCCCCATCATATGTTGGTAGTTCCCTAGATTCGGCCATCGCGCACCATAGTGATCTAATCATCATGTTACAATTTAGTGTTGATACTTCATGCAGTCAGTTCTGCCAATGTTCTATTTCTTCGTCCAAATACAAAGTACAGGAACTGTTGCGCTCCCATGAGATTCTCCCATCTTTCATCGGATTTACCCTATCGTGGTCTTGCACTATTATCTAGTAAATGCAATCCAACTCATCATCATTGTCATCTTCACACATAGGTTCCTTGTAGCGCACTCCTTTGGCGAGATCTAGTGGAACTACAACGCATAGAGCCTTTTTCTTGAAAGTCATTTTTCGCTTCTTCAAGTTGATGGCTCCATTCATATCTGTAGCCCAATCTATCCCTAATAACACAGGGTAAGGGTTACTGTCATCCACAATCTTTATTACCTAAAAGTCCATCTGTGTGCTCGCATATTCAATATACATAGTTACCCCTTGTAGTCTTCCCATGGGCATGATATTTTGTTGGTTTGCCATCTGTAATTGAATAGGAGACCACTGTAACATAGGTTGGCCCATTTGCTCCCAAGTCCATTTTGGTAACATGTTCACATTTGAACCCAGGTCGAGGACTACCTAATCCTTCTCATATTCACCAATTTGCGCTGTTAGCCGCATTTCTCTCCCAGTGCACAAAGCATGGTTCCCCATCTTTCGAACTATGCACGGTTCCCCTAATCCTGTGCACCTAGTGATCAGCTCTTGTAGTCATTTAACTGCCTTATTGTCTCGTAGCAGCTTCATGCATGTCTCTAAAATGGTAGTAAGCATAGATGGATCCATTCCCAGTTCTGGTTGATCCTTACTATCTTAAGTAGAGGCCTCCTTAAAGCTCTTCTTAGCTTCCATAACCGTTTCCTTTGTGCGTTTCGATTCAAGTTTAGATTTCTTCGTAGGGGCCTTGCGAACCCATGTATCATCCTTGGGTTGCTTTCCCTATCTTCCCCTGTAGTCGCACCACTTCTGAGCATCATGTTTACATTGGGTCCTCTTTGTGTGGTTCGAACTCGTTGGAGTGGGCTGCAGCACCCCTTTTTCACGCATTTGTGTGATCAGCATTAGACAATCTATCATTTCATGATCAAAATGTTCACAGTATGGGAAAGATAGTCTTGTCAGGTTGGTACAATCATGAGCGCAGTGCCTAGGTCATCCGCAATTGTAACAAATTAGCTGTCCGCAGCCCCTCCCGGGCCCCATTCCCTCGTGACGTCGACCTCACCCTTGGAAGCCACCCTGCACTATTGCTACAGCTGGATCGAGGCCTCATGTTTCTGTGTGAATTCGATAAGCTAGGGTCCTATCCATCATTAGTTCATAGCTCTGACATGTTCGCTCATCATGACCCACTAATCTACATAAATTATAATACAGTTACTATGGAGTCTGGGTATATTTCTGCAATAGGTGATAGTTTTCCATTGTGTGCTTTCCTCCCACCTGACAAATCGCACACCAGAGTGCAGCGAGCAAACTCGACCCTGCTTGTTCCTCTGGTCTCAATGGCATTGGTCCCCCTCCTGCCAAATAGTTCGCGAATATAGGACAGTGATCCTTATCATGACCTTGGCCTTTACATTTTATACACCACATTTCTTCGCAATGAAACCATTTGTTGGCTTAATGGGGCTTGACCCGCGTTCAAAAGTGTTTAGCCCAACAAATCCTGAGACTATCGGCCCTTTTGGCAACAGTCCGCGGAGCGTGGACTGAAGTCTCACCTGAGGTAGTATGGGAGGCTGCTAGAACTAGGTTTTTGCACCCTAGGGATGTCTTGATGTGGTCTGGGTTTGCGCGGAGTGATCCTATGCACTGCGTTGCTTTCATGCAGCTGTCTTCTAAGAGAAACTACCTTAGTCCAACATGGATGCAATTTGCCCTTTTCCCTGCTCAATATTATTATAGATATTTTGTTACTTACGAAGCTACAACTCTTTTAGTATTATTTAACATAAGCATACATGCACATAATCATAAATCATGAACAAATGCATAAACCAGAATCTAGAATAGTTACATGATATTTCAAAATCAACTTATCTTTATTAATGCTTTTATCCAGTTACAATCCACTTCTTTCCCTACGCACACAGCCGCAGGGGTACACGCTCACAGCTGCAGACTCTACCAGGCCTCCTCGTACACATCTACAGAGCCTCTATCTCCTATTACAACCCAAACTTGTACTTATAGACTCAGAGCAATGGCCGCTGTCCACAACCCATGCACTATAGATCTGCTTTTATCCTCCCTAAAAACTATCTTCTACACCTAGAGTCTTGCCTTATTTATACACTCTAATGGTCTGTGGAACATGGACAAGCTGACTCACTTTCTATTATTTTACCTTATTTTCGGGCGGACTACCCTTTAACTTTACTCATTACAACTCGCGCTCCGTTCACTTCATGGAGCCTTTACAATACCAATATCCCCAAAATTGTGGGCTTTAAGCCAAAAACCTGTTACGCGGGGGACCCGCTGCCTAACAGGAATCCATCTCCATGGATTACATGTCAGGCCTTCCTTCTAGTGCATGGCAATGACTATGTTTTTGTGGTCATTGATAGATTATCTAAGATGGCCATTATGGCGACTTACAAGAAGAGTATCATAGTAGATGCCACTAATAAGCTCTTCTTTGAGAGAGTGTGGGAACACTTTGGGATCCCATAGTCGATTGTCCGAGATAGGGACAACAAATTCATAAGTTCATTTTGGTTAAGTCTCTAGTTGATGTTGGATACCAAAATTACTAAGTCCATGACTTTCCACCCCCAAACTGATGGCCAAACAGAGGTCATCAACATAATGATCATGCACATTATGCATATGTACAAATCGAAGCATCCACGCACATGGGATGAAATCCTACCCTATGTCTAGAAAAACTACAACTGAGCTCTCCATAACCCAATAGACCAAAACCCCTTTCAGGTAGTCTGGGATTTCAACCATTATGTCCTATTCGGATGTTACCATACCATTTGTAGCCACTTAGGCAAATTCAACTCACGTTCAGTCTAAAGCCAATAGGGCTAATAACTTCATTGAGCACATTCAATAGATCTGCCATTAGGTCCATGATATATTGGATAGACCCAATGCTAAGTACAAGCGACGCCATGATCAACATTGAGTGTCGCACAAGTTCCAAGTGGGCGAAAAAGTTTGGCTACATTTGCAGAAGGAGTGCCTCACTGGACCCCATTGCAAGCTTCACCCACTCCAATATGGGTCATACACCATCACTAAGGTTGTAGGGGACAATTCCTTCGAGCCCAATGTTCCACCCTTCCTTGGTCTGCACCCAATGTTCAATGTAGATTGCCTACTTTCCACCATTGTTGGACACATCTGACATTGCATAAAAACTCACACCAATAGAGTTAAACCCATACTACATGGAATAGGCCACAACTGATTAGATCATGGACACATAGATGAAGAAAACCTGCCAATGGAGGATCCATCTATATCGAGTTGTCAAAGCAGGCCAACTCCTTCACTAGGGCAAGTGGTTCACCAGGGACCAAGTGCAACATAAATTTCCTCACCTCATGGAGGCTCTGCACGCAATGGGGTCCATTTCTTCCTAAGAAGGGAGGATTGATTTAGATGGATATTGGTGGCCACCCACCTATCCACCTATACCTCTAGTTGGTTTCATCGTTTCCTTGTTTATTACAATATTTACTATTTTTAGCAGTTTTTCAGGTCCTAAACTTCCAGAGCATTTTTGACACCTAAATGGCGTTTTTTTTAGGTCCGTAACAAGCCTATTGCCCTCTTCCATAAATACTGTAGTACTTAGAGAGATCTTTCCAACAAGGTATCATATGCACAAAATGAAGATAATATGAACAAATTATGATCCCGGGAAGTTGGCTACCCAACTAACCCCAACGGGGCCCACAAACTCTTGCCATTTCATCTTGCGGGGTTAGGGTTTTGGTTGTTTAAGATTTTCCCTTGTTTCTCAATAATAGATAGGCCCTTGAGTCTCATTGTAATGTAGTTCAGAGGCATGTAACCACCACATCTCTTCTCAAAGATAAGCTACCATCACCCGAGCTAGACTTATTTCCATTCTATTTGTAAGCATATTTCAGTATTTGATATTAACGAAATGAAGTTTTATTTCTGCTGAATATTTGTATTTATGGTTATATATGTATTTTTTTGCATTCCTGTTTAAGTTCGGATCAATGGAGTAATAAAGAGCCTAGCTTTTCCCCAAAACCATAGCCCCTCATTTAGGAAATACTCCAGATCTTTATATGTATTAGATTGAACAATGAAGAAACGTTTGGAGCTTAAATAGATATCACAATTGGGGGTCCAAGTAGAGAAAACCCATTGGTGTAATGCATCATATCTGTGCCAAAAACCATTAAATATTCATATAATAGTCCTGGATTGTAGATCATAAAAAAGACAATTTACCTCTTGTAGATTAACTTCCATGGCTAGTGCTTCTTCCATTTGTTCTACGATGTAAGGTCCTGGGTTTTTTTGGATTTGACCTGATGGGATGTGCACCTTCCCTTGCACTGTATCCTTGGAAGAGACAAATCCATTGGGATTTTTGGAGTAAGCAACTGAATCCTTGTAAGATACTAAAATGTCTTGTTTCTTGGTGCCCAAAGCTCCACCACACATCCTCACAAGCATAAATATGGTGGAGTTTCTTGAAATACCATATCTGTGCAAAGGAGTGAAATACATTAATTACTTTCCTTCATATAATAGGCATTGTCAAGTCACAAGGATGTCAATTTGGTGCATTATCGTCTATTTTACATCCATCAGAAGATCAAATCCAGACACCTGTAGAAGGTTTGAGTTTTCGCTTGGGGTTTTAATGAAAATCTAGAAACCCTCCTCCATTCATAGATTTTCAATCTCAGATCCTTCTATCTGAGGGGCAATGAGCCAAGGAAATCACCGACGAGTATGAAAAACCTAATGCACAAATGCCAAACCATCATCTTGATAATCATGATTTTCATTTTATATATTCCATCTAGGATCTAGATCATCGTCTCTGTCATGCAGGTCCTCACTATCCCAGTGGTCATCCAGAC
Organism: Pinus taeda; assembly: GCA_000404065.3. Classification (NCBI taxonomy): domain Eukaryota; kingdom Viridiplantae; phylum Streptophyta; class Pinopsida; order Pinales; family Pinaceae; genus Pinus; species Pinus taeda. Next base: position 69,353 of record APFE030658796.1, read on the forward strand.
AACATTCAAATATTTTCTCAAGAAGGGAAGAGAAGGATGATAAGGGTTTTGAAGAATGCCACTATTTTTCATTCAACTTACGATTGATTAGTGTTGTGGAGTTAGCAGAGATATTCAATAAATTTGACTCTGACAATGATAACAAGATATCATCGTCGGAGCTAGGTGACCTTATGCGATACTTGGGTCAAAACCCCACTAAAGAAGAGCTTCAAGACATGGTTTCTAAGGTTGATTTGGGCAGAGACGAGTATATCGATCAAGTGAAGTTTGTTCCAAATTATAACTTTATTTAAAATAATATTTATTATTAATGATAAAAAATACTAATATATTAGTTAAACATATATACATTTGAAAAACATGTAACATGATTCTTAACCATGGAGAATTTTAATTTATAAATAGGTTTTGTTATAATAACCATGGGCCAATACCATGGTGGGTCGATACCATATGTCCAAAAAATACGATAACTCATTTCATTTTATACTTGTTCATATGACATTTTTTTAATTAAATTTAATTGAAAGAGAAAAAAATATAACAATTTTAGAAATAAATCTTACCATTATTTCGTGTATACTATTAAAAATATTCTATAATATTAGATTCTTACTATTTATCTAATAATATATTAATAAAATTATAATTCTAAAACTTTATTATAAAGTTAAAATATCTATTAATAAAAAAATATATAAAAAAATACTCGAATACTAAAATAAACAATGATGCAATGAATGGAAAAAAGTTAAATAAACGAGAGGAATCGTAATAGACATAAATTTCATATTAATTCTACTATTTATCTAATAATTATAAGAATAAAATTATAATTCTAAAACTTATTCTAAAATTTAAAATATCTATTAATAAAAAAATATTATAAAAAAAATACTGGAATACTAAAAATAGCAACGATGAAACGAATGGAAATAGTTAAATAAACGAAAGGAATTGTAATACACATAAATTTCAAAATAATTACGTGGTAAGACGTTTCCCTTTGAAATCAACTCCCCTCTCAGCCCACCTGTCATCTTTGTGTGCCACAAGATTCTATGTTAGACGATTGCAAAAATTTTAGTCGTTCGATCAAAGTGGTTACACATTCGTTGCAGAAATGGTTTGCTTCAACCCAAATTCGTAAGTACACTGTATGAATATGATTTGCATGACCCATTGCCTAATGCTTGTTCAAGTATGGAGAGGGTAAGGAGGGGTTGTGGTTCTTTGGACCTCAGTGAAAGTCCCTCTACAGAATTTTTTTTGATCAATGAATTATTGGACGAGTCTTTGGAAGAGGATTTTAATAGCCCAATTTCAATTGGGTTTTAGAGCCCTGGAGAATCTCCAGAAAAATCATGGCATTCAGTGGAATCCATGGAGGTGAGGGGAATTTTGTATCTGCATGGAGGATTTAGAATTGGACTAGTGATAGGGTATATAGAGGTACTAGATTGGCTTCAGTGTGAGATAGGGCTGTTGTTGGATCTAAGACTGAGACTGGTTCTGGTAATGGAGGATTTGGTGATGAAAATAGAGGCCAGTCGTCTGGTGGAGGAAGGTATGAGAGAGAGGAGGAGGATTTGGATCAGATTCCTATAACACAATTCTTACTATAAGAAAATGCTGCAGGCAGATCCTGTTAACCCACTTCTGTTGACAGATTATGTGAGGTTCGTGCAGGAGGTTAGTATTGGATTTTTGCTTTTGTGTATTAAAAGTATTCTCCTGATCTAAGGATAAGCCTATGTCATAAGTTTAGTCTTGATCCACCTTGTGAAAGCTGATCATTGAACTACTGTCCCTTTTTTTGTTCTCTTTTTTTCTTTTGTGCTTTGAGAAATATGCCCCAAGGGGTTGCACCTCGTAGAGTAGACTTCCTTTAATTTCTCTGCAAGGTCCGAGAGGTAGTCATTTTGCCAAATTTGCATGGAATTTGAGTTGACCTATTCATCTGGAATCTCATCTCATTCATTGGGTTATAAGTTAAAACTCCGTTGACCTCACCATTAAACTAATGATTCCTTTGTTTTGAACAAGGTTCTCCTTCTCGGATGATTAACTACAATTATTTGATCTTAGTTCTTTTTAGATCATGGTGAGTTTGGGATTGGTCACTTCCCCACACCTCACCCCTGAGGTAGTTACTATAATTGTGATGAGATCATGCTTCCTTTTGTCAAATGTTTCTTTATATATAGATTAAATATACTGGCCATATATCCTCCCATAGGTAATTTGAATATCAGTACACCTTCTACTCATACCTGGAAACCTTCAAAAAATTATTCAAGATCATGCCATGATGCCACAAACATAAACCTCTAGACTTCACAAGGTCACTGGTTAGGCCACCGCTAAGGTAGAAAAGGTGCACTATAGAAGGGTTGTAGACATGCCTTTCAAATCAACTATCAAAGGTTAAACATAAGGTTGGATCACAACGATAGATACTCAACAGTGCTACTGTTGAGGGACAAATACATGAGGTTAGGCAACATAATAGACTTAGATCAACGTCATGTTGCCTTGATCTTATTCAGAGATTTTCTCTATTATAGGGCCGAAACTGCTCCACATTTTATCGATCTTTACAGATCCTTCAATTACAAAGTTTGATCTCCCTAGACCAGACCGAAAAATACTTGGATGACACCTTAGATATGCAGGCCAAAATTCTCCAAAGGCAACTTCAGTCATGCGAAGGGCTTCAGGTAGATAGGTGCTGAAATTCAGAGATCAATCATCACAGAAGGAGGGCCGAATGCAGTTTTGTAGCTAGCGAAATTGATTAGTATGTTCTTTGCAACATTGGTTACTTTTATCGCCCTTGTCCCTTACAATAACTTATGCAAAGTTCTAAGTTGTCTTTCTATTGACACCATAAACAATCTATGAATGTTGCTGGTCCATAAACTAGGTCCTATACTCAACAAAAATCAGACTCTGAATAAGAAGGAAAAATAGAGCGTATAGCCCATTTAATCATTTAACTTCAGAACTTCAGACATGTCCTTTGAGCGTGCAGAAATTTCTAGAGAAGACTTCAGATTTACCTTGTAGTACATTCCAAGAAGCTTCACTAGAATAGGGGTTGTTGTACCACGAGCAACTTTAAAAAAATATTTAAGGTGTTAAAAAGAGGCTGTGATTATTACAGAGCCTTAGAAATTTGTTAAGGAATTTTAGGACCATCTAAAATCCAAACAGAGTAACCCTTCAAATCAACGAATTTTTCTGAACTTGTATTGCAGAGGTATGCCCACAATACAGTCCTAGTTGAATTTGATTTTCTTCAGGAAATAGTTAAGAATCTGTACCATGAGCAACTTTAAAAATATATTTAAGGTGTTGAGAGGAGGCTGTGATTATTATAGAGCCTCAGAAATTTGAGAACCAGCTAAAAGTCAAACAGAGTAACCCTTCAGATCAACGAATTTTTCTGAACTTGCATGGTAGAGGTATGCCCAAAATATAGTCCTGGTTGAATTTGATCTACTTCAGGAAATAGTCAAGAATCTGAGTGTGAACTTCTTTAGTGCTGTCTGTGAAAAGGGGCTTGAGAAAACCCAATGAAACCCTACTAGAAGCATAACCCAAAAAGATAATCATGAGCCCAAACTATTCCCGAATCTCGTTCCAAGAAGATTACTTGGCTGCATATGCTACATAAATGTTTTCCTTTCAGATCAACCTCTCTATGATTACTGAATTTTGGTGTAATTACAAATCTGCACTTTAGCGACAATCTTAATATAATACCCTTGTTTATTAGACAACCCCCTGAGGTAGTTACTATAATTGTGATGAGATCATGCTTCCTTTTTTCAAATGTTTCTTTGCATACAGATTAAATATATTGGCCATATATCCTCCCATAGGTATTTTGAATATCAGTACATCTTCTACTCATACCTGGAAACCTTCATAACTTTATTCAAGATCATTCCATGATGCCACAAACATAAACCTTGGGACTTTACAAGGTCACCACTAAGGCAGAAAAGGTTCCCTATAGAAGAGTTGTAGACATGCCTTTCAGATCCACTGTGAAAGGTTAAACATAAGGTCGAATCACAACGATAGATATTTAGCAATACTACTCAGGAATCATCCTAAATCACACATATCTGATCAAGTCTTTTGACTATACTGTTGAGGGACAACTACCTGAGGTTAGGCAACATAATACACTTAGATCAATGTCATGTTACCTTGATCTTATTTAGAGATTTTCTCTATTATAAGGCCGAAACTGCTCCACATTTTATCAATCCTTACAGATCCTTCAATTACAAACTTTGATCTCCCTAGACCAGAATGAAAAATACTTGGATGACACCTTAGATATGTAGGTCGAAATTCTCCATTGACCGCTTCAGTCATGCAAAGGGCTTCAGGTAGATAGGTGCTAAAATTCAGAGATTAATCATCAAAGGAGGAGGGCCGAACGCAGTTTTGTAGCTAGCGAAATTGATTAGTATGTTATTTGCAACATTGGTTACTTTTATCGCCCTTGTCCCTTACAATAACTTATGCAAAGTTCTAAGGTTTCCTTCTATTGACACCATAAACAATCTAGGAATGTTGCTGGTCCACAAACTAGGTCCTATACTCAACTAAAATCAGACTATGAATAAGAAGGAAAAATAGAGCGTATATCCCATTTAATCATTTAACTTCAGAACTTCAGACATGTCCTTTGAAGGTGCCAGAAATTTCCAGAGAAGACTTCAGATTTACCTTGTAGTACATTCCAAGAACCTTCACCAGAATAGGGGTTGTTGTACCACGAGAAACTTTAAAAAAATATTTAAGGTGTTAAAAAGAGGTTGTGATTATTACAAAGCCTTAGAAATTTGTTAAGGAATTTGAGGACCATCTAAAAGCCAAACAGAGTAACCCTTCAGATCAACGAATTTTTCTGAACTTGTATTGCAGAGGTATGCCCACAATACAGTCCTGGTTGAATTTTATTTGCTTTAGGAAATAGTTAATAATCTATACCACGAGCAACTTTAAAAATATATTTAAGGTGTTCAGAGGAGGCTATGATTATTACAAAGCCTCAGAAATTTGTTAAGGAATTTGAGAACCAGCTAAAAGTCAAACAGAGTAACCCTTCAGATCAACGAATTTTCTGAACTTGCATTGCAGAGGTATGCCCAAAATACAGTCCGGGTTGAATTTGATCTACTTCAGGAAATAGTTAAGAATCTGAGTGTGAAATTCTTTAGAGCTGTCTGCGAAAAGGGGCTTGAGAAAACCCAATGAAACCCTACCAGAAACATAACCCAAGAAGATAATCATGAGCCCAAACTATTCCTGAATCTTGTTCCAAGAAGATTACCTGGTTGCATATGCTACATAAATGTTTTCCTTTCACATCAACGTCTCTATGATTACTGAATTTTGGTGTAATTACAAATCAGTGCTTTCGCAAAAATCTTAATATAATACCCTTGTTTATTAGACAACCCCCTGAGGTAGTTACTATAATTGTGATGAGATCATGCTTCCTTTTTTCAAATGTTTCCTTGCATATAGATTAAATATATTGGCCATATATCCTCCCATAGGTATTTTGAATATCAGTATATATTCTAACCATACTTGGAAACCTTCATAACTTTATTCAGGATCATGCCATGATGCCACAAACATAAACCTCAGGACTTCACAAGGTCACTAGTTAGGTCACCACTAAGGCAGAAAAGGTTCCCTATAGAAGGGTTGTAGACATGCCTTTCAGATCCACTGTGAAAGGTTAAACATAAGGTCGGATCACAATGATAGATCTTTAGCAATACTACTCAGGAATTGTCCTAAATCACACATATCTGATCAAGTCTTTTGACTATACTGTTGAGGGACAACTACCTGAGGTTAGGCAACATAATACACTTAGATCAATGTCATGTTACCTTGATCTTATTTAGAGATTTTCTCTATTATAGGGCCGAAACTACTCCACATTTTATCAATCCTTACAGATCCTTCAATTACAAACTTTGATCTCCCTAGACCAGAATGAAAAATACTTGGATGACACCTTAGATATGCAGGTCGAAATTCTCCATTGACTGCTTCAGTCATGCAAAGGGCTTCAGGTAGATAGGTGCTAAAATTCAGAGATTAATCATCAAAGGAGGAGGGTTGAATGCAGTTTTGTAGCTAGTGAAATTGATTAGTATGTTCTTTGCAACATTGGTTACTTTTATCGCCCTTGTCCCTTACAATAACTTATGCAAAGTTCTAAGTTGTCCTTCTATTGACACCATAAACAATCTAGGAATGTTGTTGGTCCACAAACTAGGTCTTATCCTCAACCAAAATTAGACTGTGTATAAGAAGGCGAAATAGAGCCTATAGCGCATTTAATCCTTTAACTTCAGAGCTTCAGAAATGTCCTTTGAGGGTGCCGAAAATTTCTAGAGAAGACTTCAGATTTACCTTGTAGTACATTCCAAGAACCTTCACCAGAATAGGGGTTGTTGTACCACGAGCAACTTTAAAAGTATATTTAAGGTGTTCAAAAGAGGGTGTTATTATTACAGAGCCTTAGAAATTTGTTAGGGAATTTGAGTACCATTTCAAAGCCAAACAAAGTAACCCTTCAGATCAACAAATTTTTTTGAACTTTCATTGCAGAGGTATGCCCAAAATATAGTCCTGGTTGAATTTGATCTACTTCAGGAAATAGTCAAGAATTTGTACCACGAGCAACTATAAAAATATATTTAGGGTGTTCAGAAGAGGCTGTGATTATTACAGAGTGTCAGAAATTTGTTAAGGAATTTGAGAACCAGCTAAAAGTCAAACAGAGTAACCCTTGAGATCAACGAATTTTTCTAAATTTGCATTGCAGAGGTATGCCCAAAATACAGTCCGTGTTGAATTTGATCTACTTCACGAAATAGTCAAGAATTTGAGTGTGAACTTCTTTAGAGATGTTTGTGAAAAGGGGCTTGAGAAAACCCAACGAAACCCTTCCAGAAGCATAACCCAAGAAGATAATCATGAGCTGAAAATATTCCTGAATCTTGTTCCAAGAAGATTACTTGGCTGCATATGCCACATAAATGTTTTCCTTTCACATCAATGTCTCTATGATTACTAAATTTTGGTGTAATTACAAATCAGCACTTTCGCGAAAATCTTAATATAATACCCTTGTTTATTAGACAACCCCCTGATGTAGTTAATATAATTTTGATGAGATCCTGATTCCTTTTTTCAAATGTTTCTTTGCATACAGATTAAATATATTGGCCATATATACTCCCATAGGTATTTTGAATATCAGTACATATTCTACTCATACTTGGAAACCTTCATAACTTTATTCAGGATCATGCCATGATGTCACAAACATAAACCTCAGGACTTCACAAGGTCACTAGTTAGGTCACCACTAAGGCAAAAAAGGTTCCCTATAGAAGGGTTGTAGACATGCCTTTCAGAACCACTGTGAAAGGTTAAACATAAGGTCGGATCACAACGATAAATCTTTAGCAATACTACTCAGGAATCATCCTAAATCACACATATCTGATCAAGTCTTTTGACTATACTGTTGAGGGACAACTACCTGAGGTTAGGCAGCATAATACACTTAGATCAATGTCATGTTACCTTGATCTTATTTAGAGATTTTCTCTATTATAGGGCCGAAACTGCTCCACATTTTATCAATCCTTACAAACCCTTCAATTAAAAACTTTGATCTCCCTAGACCAGAATGAAAAATACTTGGATGACACCTTAGATATGCAGGCTGAAATTCTCCACTGGCAGCTTCAGTCATGCGAAGGGCTTCAGGTAGATATGTACTGAAATTCAGAGATTAATCATCAAAGGAGGAGGGCTGAATGCAGTTTTGTAGCTAGCGAAATTGATTAGTATGTTCTTTGCAACATTGGTTACTTTTATTGCCCTTGTCCCTTACAATAGCTTATGCAAAGTTCTAAGTTGTCCTTCTATTGACACCATAACAATCTAAGAATGCTGCTGGTCCACAAACTAGGTCTTATCATCAACTAAAATCAGACTGTGTATAATAAGGGAAAATAAAGCGTATAGCCCATTTAATCATTTAACTTCAGAACTTCAAACATGTCCTTTGAGGGTGGCAAAAATTTCCAGAGAAGACTTTATATTTACCTTTTAGTACATTCCAAGAACCTTCACCAGAATAGGGGTTGTTGTACCACGAGCAACTTTAAAAATATATTTAAGGTGTTCAAAAGAGGCTGTGATTATTACAGATCCTTAGAAATTTGTTAGGGAATTTGAGGACCAGTTCAAAGCCAAACAAAGTAACCCTTCAGATCAACGAATTTTTCTGAACTTTCATTGCAGAGGTATGCCCAAAATACAGTCCTGGTTGAATTTGATCTACTTCAGGAAATAGTCAAGAATCTGTACCATGAGCAACTTTAAAAATATATTTAGGGTGTTCAGAAGAGGCTGTGATTATTACAGAGCATCAGAAATTTGTTAAGGAATTTGAGACCAGCTAAAAGTCAAATAGAGTAACCCTTCAGATCAACGAATTTTTCTAAACTTGCATAGCAGAGGTATGCCCAAAATACAGTCCAGGATGAATTTGATCTGCTTTAGGAAATAGTCAAGAATCTGAGTGTGAACTTCTTTAGAGTTGTCTGTGAAAAGGGGCTTGAGAAAACCCAATGAAACCCTACTAGAAGCATAACCAAAGAATATAATCATGAGCCCAAACTATTCCCGAATCTTGTTCCAAGAAGATTACTTGGCTACATATGCTACATAAATGTTTTCCTTTCACATCAACATCTCTATGATTACTGAATTTTGGTGTAATTACAAATCCATGCTTTAGTGAAAATCTTAATATAATACCCTTGTTTATTAGACAATCCCCTGAGGTAGTTACTATAATTGTGATGAGATCATGCTTCCTTTTTTCAAATGTTTCTTTGCATATAGATTAAATATGTTGGTCATATATCCTCCCATAGGTATTTTGAATATCAGTACATATTCTACTCATACCTCGAAACCTTCATAACTTTATTCAGGGTCATGCCATGATGTGACAAACATAAACCTCAGGACTTCACAAGGTCACTGGTTAGGTCACCACTAAGGCAGAAAAGGTTCCCTATAGAAGGGTTGTAGACATGCCTTTCAGATCCACTGTGAGAGGTTAAACATAAGGTCGGATCACAATGATAGATCTTTAGCAATGCTACTCAGGAATTGTCCTAAATCACACATATCTAATCAAGTCTTTTGACTATACTGTTAAGGGACAACTACCTGAGGTTAGGCAACATAATACACTTAGATCAATGTCATGTTACCTTGATCTTATTTAGAGATTTTCTCTATTATAGGGCCGAAACTGCTCCACATTTTATCAATCCTTACAGATACTTCAATTACAAACTTTGATCTCCCTAGACCAGAATGAAAAATATTTGGATGACACCTTAGATATGCAGGCCGAAATTCTCCACTGGCAGCTTCAGTGATGTGAAGGACTTCAGGTAGATAGGTGCTGAAATTCAGAGATTAATCATCAAAGAAGGAGGGTCGAAAGCAGTTTTGTAGCTAGCGAAATTGATTAGTATGTTCTTTGCAACATTGGTTACTTTTATAGCCCTTGTCCCTTACAATAAATTATGCAAAGTTCTAAGTTGTCCTTCTATTGACACCATAAACAATCTAGGAATGTTGCTAGTCCACAAACTAGGTCTTATCCTCAAATAAAATTAGACTGTGTATAAGAAGGCAAAATAGAGGGTATAGCCCATTTATTCATTTAACTTTAGAACTTCAGACATGTCCTTTGAGGGTGCCGAAAATTTCCAAAGAAGACTCCAGATTTACCTTGTAGTACATTCCAAGAACCTTCACCAGAATAGGGGTTGTTGTACCACGAGCAACTTTAAAAATATATTTAAGGTGTTCGAAAGAGGCTGTGATTATTACAGAGCCTTAGAAATTTGTTAAGGAATTCGAGGACTAGTTCAAAGCCAAACAAGGTAACCCTTCAAATCAACAGATTTTTCTGAACTTTCATTGCAGAGGTATGCCCAAAATAGAGTCCTGGTTGAATTTGATCTACTTCAGGAAATAGTCAAGAATCTGTACCACGAGCAACTTTAAAAATATATTTAGGGTGTTTAGAAGAGGCTGTGGTTATTATAGAGCATCAGAAATTTGTTAAGGAATTTGGGAACCAGCTAAAAGTTAAACATAGTAACCCTTCAAATCAACGAATTTTCTTAAAATCGCATTGTTGAGGTATGCCCATAATACAATCTGGATTGAATTTGATCTGCCTCAGGAAATAGTCTAGAATTTGAGTGTGAACTTCTTTAGAGCTGTCTGTGAAGAGGGGCTTGAGAAAACCCAATGAAACCCTACCAGAAGCATAACCTAAGAAGATAATCATGAGCCCAAGCCTAAACCTGAATCTCGACCTCCAAGAAGATTACTTGGATGCAGATGCTACATAAATGTTCTCCTTTCGGATCAACGTCTCTATGATTTCCCTTCAAAAGAGAACAAGCCTCCTTTTATAGTGGATGATAAGGTCTTTTAGAGAGGCTGACTTACTTAACAATGAGGGAAATTTAAGTTTAAAATATGGGAGTCAAAATTTAAATTAGGTCGATCTATAATATTTTTGAATTGAAACTTGGAGCGAAATGATTTATCCCACTTTTGGAAACCGACTTTTGCTTTGGAGCCTAAAATTTAATCTTAGAATTAATTTTGACTTATCATCCTTTGATCATCACAAGTGGATCAAACAAAAGGAATCTTGCCACATCATCATACTTGATGGGGTTTTAACCACAAGATGGGGTTATCAACTTTGATTCGGCATAACTATCAAACCATAACTTATAATCGTAGATGCTTCTCAGCAGCAGAAAGTGGTACCCCTAACCTATCTTGGAACTGCGACTATTGCAACTAGCTGATCAAATCATGGTCCTAATTACAATTTTGTTTCAATGAACAAAACCATCATACTTGTCATGCTACTCTGATTTTTCCAGTATCAATGCTGCAGATAAAATTTTTGGTAGTACAAAATCATCTCTCTTTACAGAAATGGGATGCCCAAATGATCTTAGCATGCATCATTTGAACAAAATATTGCAGCTTGAAGACTCTTTTATGTGATATGTCTCAGCCCTATTCAAAGCTGTAAAGTGTGTTTTCTGATGATCTCCTTGGTACTAGTGGTAATGCTTCTGAGCAATAGGGTAGTCCTTTGACCATAGCTCATATACAAAGGTTTTGAAGCTTCTATATCTTAAATGAATAACATGATCTGTTAGACATATGGATTTTAATATATGAAACCATTTATACTTATGTTACCTGACTAATTGGATCTCTTATGCAGCAATGTTCTTGGATCATATGCCCATTTCATATGGAATGCAGACATCGATGAAGCGGATCAGGATGCTTCTCAAGAGCAGAAAATGGCACCCTAACCTATCATGGAATTGTGACTACTACAGGTAGCTGATCAAATGAGGGTCCGAATTGCAATTTTGTTTCAATGAACAGAACCATCATGCTTGCCATGCTACTTTGACTTTGCTAGTATCAGCGCTGTAGATCAAATTTTTGATAGTACAAAATCATCTCTCTGTACATAAATGGGATTCCTAAATGATCTTAGCATGCATCATTTGAACAAAATATTGCAACTTGAAGACTCTTCTATGTGATATGTCTCAGCCCTATACAAAGTTGTTAAGTGTGTTTTCTGATGTTCTCCTTGGTACTAGTGTTAATGCTTCTAAGGACAGGGGCAGTCCTTTAATAGACTACAAGATGGGGAAAATGAATGGAGAAGAAATGACGAGAATTGAATAAAATCAAGTGGTCAACTGAAGAAGAATGGGGTTCATCTGAAGATGGGAATGCTCTTTTTGATGGTAGGTCACATCCATTGCAGCAATTCAGATTTAATGAACACCCATTCTTGGATTTCGTGTTTCTTCGCTCTGTGATGAGAAGAATGAAGGGAAAATATGTGCTAATCTGTTATTTGTGCTCTTTGATGGAAGTTTTGTAATGAATTACTGAAAAATACATGGTGAGAGAAAAATGCATATTAAGCTAATTGAGGAATGTTTTTCACTTGTTGAACTTATAGTATTGAATTTAATACACTAACACTTTACAACAATGAACTAACAATCTTCAGGATGAAAATAGCAATATGGAAGTTTTATTTGCATAATGAAAAAGGCAATATGGGAGACTCCAATCGTATTCCAAGGCATTTTTTAAAATGTGGATGTGAGAAAATGTTGTTGTGAAAGGTGTCCTTTGTCTATGGCAATTTCCTGATCATTATGTGTAATCCTAATGTTGATAGATATGTCTACTAAGTGGTTCCAGTTAATGGGGCATTGATTTGAGCATTCGATATATTTTTATACTTTATCAAAGTATTTTTTTGTTGTATTTGCGTTCTTCAATTTATGCCTTACGGCATTTCCTTTGCAACATCTGGTGCAAATGCTAGTTTAAGTTCACTTATGGAACACTTAGGTATAGTAAAAAAACTAACTAGGATTTAGTCATTCAATTTGAAAATAGATTGGTGAGACTTGGAAAATATAAAGATAATTAATAAAATTTTATAAATTTTTTAATAATATTTATATTATAATTTTATTTTTTATTTTTTATAATATTTAGTTTAAATTAAAAATAATATTGACAAATTCAAATATAATAATTCTATATAAATGAAACCTTAAAATGTATATTAGTAGCTTACACAGAATTAATAAAAAAATAAATTAAAAACAAAAAATTAGACAGGGTAGTAAATCAAGTTATTTTGAAAATTTATGTAATAAGTTGATGGAAGATCTTAAATAGCATGACACAAGAGTTTACATTCACAAATCAACAATACAGATGTCGAGTGATGAAAAAACATGTACCATTTAAAGACATATATATTTACGTGTATATTTCATATAGTACCATTTAAAGACATGTATATTTACAATCTTTATCCAAATCATCACCTTTGGTACATGTATCACCAAAACAAGTAAAAATAAACAAATTTACTAATCATCACTTGTGATATTTGCATTAACTAAAACTAATAAAACAAATTATATAATTATAATCATCATCCCAAACATATATTTATTAACCGTTTCAAAATTATCATATATCAAGTTATTTAATCATCACTTTTGATATTTGCATTAACTAAAACTAATAAAACAAATTATATAATTATAATCATCATCCCAAACATATATTTATTAACCGTTTCAAAATTATTATATATCAAGTTATTTAATAATGCAATTTTAAGTTATAATTAAAACTATTTATTATTGTGCCCCAGATGTAACATAAATTTTAACATTTTGATTGAATTAAATTACATAAAAATAATATTAAAAAATATTAATGTAATGTAGCATTTAAACATATTAAAAAAATAAAAAAATTGAAAATTAAAATAAAAAAATAAAAAACCACTTTTTCTTAGAGTGCTCCTCGTACAACTACATTAGATCTCAGTTTCACATTCTTTGTTACAATACGGATCTTCCTAGCCTTTTACAATGTCAAAATTATAGTGAGCTCGGGAGGCTTCTCTCCAAGCAGCTTTTTGAGTATAGGAATAAAATCTTAAATCAAAATAGATAATTTGTTTATTTAGGTATGATAGACCGATGTTTGGTCTAAGCGGACGTTAACCATCATCATCAAAAATAAATAAAATAAAAATGACTCTTAATACTTACGTATGTATTGAGAACCTGTGGTGCTCACTCATGGTATTCATATGGAATATAACCTATTTAAAAGGAGAAATTAAAGCAACATAAATCTATCTTAACTTTGGAACTACCAAGTATCCATTCGATCAAATCGCCTGAAATATAGTTTTTTAGACTAAATTTTTTTTTGATTCTTCTCAATTTTAAATAAATCTAAGATTAAAATAAATCTAAATTAATACTATCTAATTTACAAAACCTTAAAAATTATTAATCTTTATGAACTTTCATTCAAAACTTGTATGTGTCTTTTATTTAAAGGCAGGCGTTATATAGGCTATAAATACTCTTTCTGGATTCTCAACCTAAATTAAATCTAGTTTAAGAGAAATTCTTCAACGCAAATCACAAGATAAATCATTTGTCGACGCATTTCAAACCAACAAGTGTGGTTCAGAAACCTCAATTCAACAACTAAATTAAATCATTAATCAATCGTCGATAGTATATTAGATTCATGTTTATAAAAATAGTTTGATTTTCTTATTAAAAAAATAAAAAAACACAATTAAGAAGATAAAAATATAATTAATATATTAAAGAAAAAACAAAATCAAAACAAAATAGTGAAAAGAACAAAGAAAGCCAGAGGAGAGTTGTATTAAGCAAATAAATATTAAAATAATTTAACAAAATATTGGAACGAATAAAAAAATAACGAAACTAGATTTGTATTTGGCAAATAAATATCAAAATAATTTAAGTTTCATAACTAAGGTTAGGTGTTACCCATTGATCTTGCATGGAATACTCTTTATAAGTTACAACTAACCAAGATTTAGTTATTAGTCCATAATCGGTGTGCCTCTCTATTAGTGCATGCAAAGAAATTAAGATAAAAATTAATACCTTAAACTTAAAGTTCGAAGCCAAATACTTTTTCTATACTAAAGAGTGACAACGCTTTTTTATTGACCAATGAAAGCGATTGACGGCTTATTTGGCATCTTCGGTCTATTGTAGTGAAATTTTAGGTTAGAAAAGTATATTGTCATTGTTTGTAAGAATAATTTCGGCAAAATCACATAACAAATTTTTTGTCGACGCGTTTCGAACCAACCAGTGTCATTTTTTTCATCATCGAGTAATGTATTAACATTAGATTGTTAACATTAAATGTTAGCTATCTTAACATTCATCATGGATTCGGGAACATGAGAGGTGAACGGGAGGCGCGAACGGAAGGAGCGATGGAGTGACGGCTAGGGTTTCGAGTTTTTTGTGAGGCGGCAAGGCCCCTGCTCTGCGCTCTTAGCCCTGACAAGCGCTGCAAAAGCTTCAGGTTGCAGAAGGATCAGAAGGCCCCAATGGTACCCCCACAGGGGGAGGGGGCAGAACTTCCGCCCCTCAACGGAAGCCAACAAGGACCAGAAAGTAATGAAAGTACAGGCTCAGAGAATCAGGACAAAACCACAGGAGAAAGACAGAACATGGTGGATTCACAAGCTGCAGCTGAAAATCCAAAGGTTAGTTCATACATTTGTAAACCGGTTGCTACTCATAGGCCAGAAGTTGAACTGGCCAGTGACAGAATAAATGGAAGAATACAATATATGATAGATCATGCCCTTATAGGTAAATTTATAGGTTTTTGGCCAAATGAAAAAGCTCTAAGAGGATGGATAAATCATAAATGGAAGCCAAAGGGGGAAATAACCCTCCTTCTAGGACCAAAAGGATTTTTTACTTCCATTTTTAACTGCCTAGAAGATAGGAATAGAGTCTTTGATGGAGGGCCATATTTCTTCAACTCGGCTGGGCTCTTTCTCAGACAATGGGTAGCCAGATTCAACCCAGATAAGGAAGATCTGAGTTATGCGCCAGTGTGGATCAAACTTTACTCGCTGCCTTGGGAATATTGGAGTGAAGAATCATTAAAATCTATTGGATCAGTAATAGGAGACTTTGTAAAAGTTGCAGAAGAAACCAAAGCTGTGAAACCCACTACTTATGCCTCCTATGCCCGGATTTGTGTCTACATGGATCTAAAACAGCCTCTGCCGGACACAGTTAGGCTCTTTCATGAGGATAAGGACTAGATCCAAGTGATTGACTACGAACAGGTGCCTTTTCACTGTAGAAGATGTCATTGCATTGGACATCTCTTCAGAGATTGTCCCATGAACAAGCAGGAGGAAGCTCAAACCACTCCAGAACCTCAACATCAGGAAGGCTTTACGAAAGTTACAAACAGGAGACGCGGAGGTAAAAAGCCGGCTGCCACACAAAAACCACCAGTAGCAAATTCTAAACCCTCCACCAGTGATAGTTTTGAGACGCTAGCAACAATGACAAATCAGGAGGAACCCAGCAAAGAAAAGACAACGGTCATTGCCTCTCAACGGGAGAAACCAAGCTTGGTTCAGCAAAGTGAAACACCCCAACATGTCTCAGAACCCGAGAGTAATCCAGACATGGATATTGATAATCCATTGCAAAGCGAAAATAAAGGGAAGGAAATAGCAGGAAGTCAGCAAGCAACGCAACTCATGGACGATGACAGCGAATCGATAGATCTCGGGGAATTTGATCTTATAGGGTTGGAACAGGCCTGTAAACAGGGCAATTTTGATAAAATTCCTGAAACACAGGTTGACAATTTGGTAGAAATACTAACCAAAGTTCAAAAGACACACTCCCTAGGAGTTCAAACAGGTAGTAAATGGGATGGCAAATTTGCATTCAAAGACAGCAAAAAAAGAGGGAGAAAAACTGCTCTGGAAAGAACAATCAAGCTTGGTGCAGTCCTAGTTGAGTCAGGCAGATATGCCAAACTCACTAAGTATTTCAAATCCAACCTAAATCCTTCTCAATGAAATTGATATCTTGGAATATAAGAGGGCTCAATAGCTCTAGGAAAAGGAAACTCCTAAAAATATTGATCATGGAAGAAAAACCTTCAATTTTATTTCTTCAGGAAACTAAATGCTCTTTGAATTTTTTGGAAACAGCAGCTGCTAAAGCATGGCCTGGCGGTCAGGTGATAGCAGTAGACTCGCAAGGAGCCTCAGGGGGACTTGCAATTTTATGGGATGCAAGGAAGATCCAGTTAAACAATATTCATGCCAATAAAAACTTCATCCAGGCCATTTTCCATCTTCTAGGTACTAATATCTATGGTCATCTAACGAATGTCTATTTTCCCCAAGAAACGCAGCAGAAGGCTGCAATATTGAACACAATAGCGCATCTTAACCAAACCCGGCAACATCCGTTATGGGTGTCGGGGGGAGACTTTAACATGACAGCTTCTTCGGAGGAAAAGATGGGAGGTCGCTGCAGATCAAATAAGGATGGTACTCTGCTCAAAGATTTTGTTCAGAATAATTGGCTTATAGACTTACCTACAGCAAACAGCCTTTACACATGGACGAATAAAAGAGTTATCCCCTTGCAGATCGCTTCCCGACTGGATCGGTTCTTGATTTCTGACAATGTCGTCCATGTAGGGGGAGAATTCACAGCTCACATCATTCCCTTTTCAGGCTCGAATCATTGGCCAATAGAAATGCTCTGGAACAGGCCTGGCAATAATCTAAAAAGACCTTTCAGATTTGAAGATTTCTGGTTATCCCATCCAGATTTCAAGGAATTCATAACTACCACTTGGCAAAACTGCAATCCCATTGAACAATCTAAAATGGCAAGGTTCCAAAAAAAATTGAAGATGCTCAAAGGGGAAATCAAGAAGTGGAATAAGCAAACCTTTGGCAACATTTTTAAGGAAAAGGAAAAGATCCTCCAAGAGCTCAAAGCTATACAGCAGAGATTAATCTTAGAAGGGCGAACAGAGGAATTAGTGCTCAAGGAACAGGAAATGGAAGGAAAACTCCTTGAAAGAGAGCAGCAAGAAGAAGTGCTATGGAAACAAAAATCCCGTATCCGCTGGCTGAAGGAGGGGGAGAAGAACACAAGTTTCTTCCACAGAACCACTGTACAAAGAAGAATGCACAATCAAATTGCTCAAATCACCAATGCTCAAGGAAGGAAACTAGAGAACCAAGAAGAGATCGAAAAGGAATTCATGCATTATTTCAAAGAGATAAGCCAAGAGCCGAACATAAATAGAAGGGATGCCATAGACAGCATCACTAGGCACATCCCGCGGCTGGTCTCTGCGGAGCAAAATTCCTTGCTTCTCAAACCAATTAGTCTCCAAGAGGTGGAATTGGCTGTAAAATCCTTAAAGGCCGGCAAAGCACCTGGTCCTGATGGTTTCTCTTCGAATTTCTTCCACCACTTCTGGGAATTAATCAAATGGGAAGTGTGGCAGATAGTGGAAGAGTCAAGAAGCTTACGATGGATGTATCCAAGCCTAAATGCAACTTTTATAGCCTTGATTCCGAAATCGGAGGATTCCAACACACCAGATAAATTCAGGCCTATTTCCCTTTGCAATATCATATACAAGATTGTCTCCAAAGTGGTAGCGCTAAGATTAAAACCGCTCCTCCCAGGCATCATCTCCCCTGAGCAATCCGGATATGTTGAAGGGCGGAAAATCACTGATGGTATAATTCTCTCACATGAAATAATCCACTCTCTCAAGAATTCAAAATCACCAGGTATGCTTCTAAAAATTGATCTTTCAAAAGCTTTTGATAGTATAAGCTGGGAATATATGGAAAAAATCTTAAGTGCGTTCGGTTTTGACAATGCTTGGATCAGATGGATCATCAGTCTTGTCTCCTCTGCTTTCTTTTCTATCTTGATTAACGGGATCCCCACCTCTACTTTCCGCCCCTCTAGAGGATTGAGACAAGGCGACCCTCTTTCCCCCTTCTTGTTTATTATCATGGTGGAAGGCCTGGGAAGAAGTCTTACGGCGGCTATTCAATCCCATGAGCTAAGAGGTCTTAATCTCCATGAGGCCCCCACTGTCTCTCATCAACAATTTGTCGATGATAACATGATCTTTGGTCATTCCTCTGTTCAGGAAGCCCGCTCCTTAAACTCTCTGCTCTCCAACTTCTCAGCAGCTTCTGGAGCTTGTGTTAATAAAGCCAAATCACAGATATTCTTCTTCAATACCCACGTCACTACTCAAAGATCTATAGCTCACATCCTAGGCTTCTCCATTGCGGTTCTGCCTTCCAAATACCTAGGTGCCCCTCTCCTCGAATCAGCTCAAAAGCATTCTTCCTGGACCTCTCTTCTGGAAAGGCTAGAATCAAGACTCTTGTTGTGGACTCATCGTTCTCTCAATATGGCAAGCAGACTGGTGCTAATCAAGGTAGTCTTACAATCCATGCCCTTATATCTATTCTCAATATTGGCCGCGCCAAAATGGGTCCTAAAAGCCATAAAAAAGCTTCAGCGAAATTTCTTGTGGGGCAGCTCCGGTCTTAACAGGAAATGGGCCTTAGTCAAATGGGAGAAAGCATGTCTTCCGAAGAAAGCAGGAGGGATTGGTCTCAGAGATCCTGAACACAGCAATGTGATCATGGGAGCTAAAATTTGGTGGAAATGGTTAGCCTTCCCAAGTACGCTATGGGCCAAATTCTGGACGGCAAAATACGCTAACAACTTACCTCTGGAGGAGCGTATAAGAATGACAGAAACTAGCAAAGGCTCATCTATCTGGAATTCAGAACTAATGTACAGGGATCTTATCCAAAAACACAGCTTCTGGGAAGTAAAGGATGGAGGCACAACGCGTTTTTGGACGGACTCCTGGCAGCAACTCCCTTGTCTCGTCAATGTTATGCAAGGAATTCCAATGCACCATATTCAATCACAGGAAACGGTAAATCATTTCTGGCAAAACACACAGGCCACGGATCGCCGCATCTGGAAAAAGGGTCAAGAAATCTTACCAGACAGTCCGAAGGAGGTTCAACGAACCCTGGTAGACAAGCTCCAAAAGAGAAAAATTTTACAAGAAACGGAGAAGGATAAGCTGAGATGGGGTTATGAAGAGAAAGGTACTTATACTACCAAAGAAGCATATCTCCTGATTCTCAAAGATCAGCTGATCAAAGACAAGTTATGGGATAAAATATGGAGTCCAAGGATCTGGCCAAAAATCTCCACTTTCCTTTGGCTACTCTCCCACAACCGGATTCTCACCTGGGATAATCTCAGAAAAAGAAAATTTGAAGGACCTTCAATATGTCTCAATTGTAAAACAGAAGAAGAAACAACTGTGCATCTCATGCAACTCTGTCCTTTTAGCAGGACTCTATGGGAGAAAGTCACTTTCCGTTGTCAAAAGGAAGGCCGCAAGATAGGAGACTTAAACAACACTATCCGCAACTGGCCTCAAGCACCTTACCAAAGTAACATTCTGAACACTCTATGGCAAATAATCCCAGGCATTGTAATGTGGAACCTATGGAAAGAGCGAAATCGTAGAATATTCAAAAACCAATCAATGGATGAGCAGCAGGTATGGCAGATAATTAATAAGAATGTACAGGAAACATTATCCCTCCAAAGATGGTCCCAGGAGGATTTCCCGTCCAACAATAAGGAGCAAGCAATATGGAATAATTGGCAACTTCACTTACAGTTTCCCACCATTCTCCCTATTATTTCCAACAAACAGAAGGATATCTCTTCAATCTGGTACCCACCGCCTATCAACACCTTCATTCTCAACTTTGATGGGGCTTCAAAAGGTAACCCTGGCTTTACTGGATATGGCGGAGCAATCAGAAACCACGAAGGACAAGTGCGGAAAGTCTTCTTTGGCTCCATGGGTTGGAACACCAATAATGTGGCTGAACTTGAAGGACTCTGGAAAGGGCTCAACGTTGCCCAAAAGGAAGGCTTCTCCCCTTTAATTGTGGAAGGGGATTCCCAAATCTTAATCAACATGGCGATCAAAATTCAGCAAGGAACAGAGGCACAGAAAGTTAGTAAGAGCTGGAGAATGGTTACAAGGCTGGAGCTTCTGCAATCTTGGCTAAGGGACAACAGAGCCACCACTTTCAACCACATAAGGCGTGAAGGGAATAAACTGGCAGACTTTCTAGCAAATCTGGGAGTGGATAAAGGGCAGGATCACTTCGAAGGATTACTTCAGGGTAATGTCTCGGAAACAGATTGGTGCACATTTCAGGAGATTCTCAGGAAAGACACTCAGAACAAAAATCCAGTCCCCCCGGATGCGGGTGTAAACTCTGCAATTAAGACGATTGAGCTGCCCACGCGCCGAGGACATGCCTTCACGCTGCGGACAGGTGGATGACATGGGCTCCAGGCTGGTTATGGCCCAAAAGGACTCAGGGAGTCTTTATGACGATTTAATGCGCTGGGTTTTCCAAGGATTTGCCAACCGCTATCTGCTCATGGCGAACACAAGTCTCACTATGTCTCTGCATTTTGGCTCTGGTTCTGGTTATTCGGAGGTTTATTCTTTCGTGGAGGAGGGAGGCTCGGAGGGCAGTGTTGCCACTCTCGAGTCCTTCCCTTGTCCGACTTGCCTAGTCCAGTTGAATTGGGTTTATGCTGTTGGGTGGTCTCACCTGGTTCAGTGGAATCTTCCTTTGGAAGCTGGGTATTTCAGCCTGGTTCAGGGGAATTGTTTGTTTGCTGTTGGGTATTGTCGCTTGTCGTTCGTGGGGTGGTTCCGCCTGGTTCAGTGGAATCTGTCTCTGGAAACTGGGTATTTCAACCTGGTTCAGGGGAATTGTTTGTTTGCTGTTGGGTGCTGTCGTTTGTTTGTTTGTTGTTGGGTGCTGGCACTTGGGGGGAGGTTCCGCCTGGTTCATATGAGGCAGGAACATTGGAGTTTCATGCCCCGTGAAGTTTTTCTGGGTAACCGAAGGCACAAGGCTGTTAAGCCACCCCCTGTTTCCTCCATGGCGCCACGAGCAGGCTATCGCAGGCCACGAAGGGGTGGTAATTCGGTGAGCCAGAGTGGCACTAGAGCCAGTAACCATTCCAGCTCGCAGAGAATTTCTCCTTTGGCCTGTGCCTCACCTCCCTTGGGGAATTTGGAGAATTCTGCTGAAGATGCTTGCAACGCAGTGCAGACTGCGACTCTCTACTACCGTCGCAAGAAGAATAAACCAGTTGTCAAGGTGATGATAACAGTTATTTTTGAAGAAGAGGATGAGGGGGATGGAAGCTCGGAAGCTGATACGGGAGAAAGGTCTCCGCCATCATCGGACAATTCCTCCAAAAGTAAGGATAGAGCCTACAGTCCAGGAAATCAAAGTAAGATGGATGAGGATAGTACTTTTGGCTATTTTGTTGAGCAGAAGGAAGCTTTGCATGAGATCAGAGGCCTCAAAGGGAAAGAACCTCTGGTCTCTTCTGGGGATCCTTCAGAGGTTCAAAAAGTCACCCACCCCTGCAAATCCTCCTCTCCACACAGCATGTCAAACAGAGCAGCGTCTGAAGATACATTTGATTACACCCTGTATCTAAAACTCCCGCCTGGCATTGAGAGCATTGAAGCTATTCCGGCTGGTATGGAGGTTACTTGGGAACGGGACCCTTTTCGTGCTGCTGCAGATCGCAAGAAAAGAGCGCTGGAGCGAGAGGCCGAGGCGCGGAAGAAGCTGGGAAATTGATGCCCGAAATGTTCTGGGTAAGCCTGTCCTCAGGCATTCAGTGTGTCTTCTTTTTGGCTCTTTTGTGCAAGGTGGTATGCAGCAATTATCGATACTGTTAGGGGTCATGAGGTCTGGTTCTCAAAATATGTATATGTCGAAGTCTGTCTATCTAGTTTCGCAGTCTGTATATGTCGAGTTTGTCTATCAATGTCGAGACATGTTGAAGTTCAGACATTTTCTCTTGTTATGTTTGGTTACGCTTGCTTGCACACACAGTCTATTCAGGTGGGTGAAGAAAGTTTTGACAGAGAGCTACACTCTCGCTGTCAGAGGTGTTCACCTCTTGTAAATATTCTTTTTGTTTTTTAATATATATTTAGTTAGCCTTTGCCAAGCAAAAAAAAAAAAAACATTAAATGTTGGCTTATAAAAATTAAAAATAATATACTCCGTAATCCATTTTCACTTGAGTGATTTTTATGCCATGCAAATGTCGGTCTGTGTTGTCGTCCTTTTTGCACTGCCTTCAATGGTCAGATGGAAAAATTTCTCTATTGTTAGGTGTACAAATTTCTCTAAAAGATAGAATTGTGGGGTGGTCTCCTTACATTCTCATCAAGCTGAAGATACCACAGATAGCTAGGTTCTTCCTCTCCCTCTCTTCAATGTAATAAATCCTTGTGCATCTTCAAATATGTTATGCCTCACTCACTTTATATGAAAACCGAGGAGATAAGAACTTGCCTTGTGCATCTTTAAATATGTTAAGCCAAAGATATGATCCAACCTTGCTGGGTATCTTACTCAACAGACCATTTAATCTTTTCTGAGCTATGAGCTACATATGGACATATGAGAACAATGTATTGTTTGCTGCATTTGGATGGTTCCTCAACCCATTGTCTAGGCAAAATTCAAGGTGCCATTTTCATATTGTGCTTTTCTTTCATATAGTTTGGATTCTTGGTGATTTTAGGCAAGCAGGATTCCTCATGCCAGAATGGCTAGGAAAGGGAGTGGTGTGAAGCAAAGCATAGAAGAACAAACCACGAGAACACCCCCATTATTAAGCCAAGTAACCCTATCTGCCCCAAGGACGTGTTACCTTAGGCATAATCGAGCTAGGGGGGCATGTGGGTTGCATGCAAGGCACACATGCCTCGTCAAATGTTTATCCACTTTTTTTTAAATGTATTTTTAATTATTACATACTTCCTCATATGTTTATCCTCTTGCAGCACTTCAGTTCGAGCTACGGATGTGGCACATGTAACTTCCAGAAGGAAATACGCTTTTCTTATGGGTTACTTGAGCTATTGCATGAAGGACTTTAGTTAGAATTCAAGTGATTGAGTTTGGTGGAGTTGATTGAGGAGTTGATGGAGTTGTGTTTAGTTTGACTTAGTTGAACTAGTTGTATTTAGTCTAACTAACAAATACACTAGTGATGAGTGGTGTGCATTAGTTATTAATTAATTCACTAATTATTAACTCATAAATCAACTGAAGAATACATCAGTTAACTCAGTGCATGGACAGTTCAGTGGAGACAAGTGTTAGAGGTGAGTGAAAGGGCAAGACAGCTGTTAGTTATGACTATAGTTGTGCATGTGATTTGCACAATCAGTGGATTGAGATTGCCAATGAGGATTGCGTAGTGTTACACAAGGGAAATATGAGTTTGGATCAGCCATTCTCATTCTATTCTCATGCAGGATTGCACAGCAGAGGCAGGCAAGCAGCGAAGGAGATTTGAGCTAGTGATTGATTTAGATCTGAGCTAGTTTGTGTGTAATAGGTGGAGATAGTACTGAGTACTTGCGAGGAGTATTGTACTATGTATTGTTACATGTTCTCAATCAATATAATATACAGATAGTTGCGGGGTTTTCAGCTGTATGTTTTCCCCGTGATATACTGTGTTGATATGTGTGATTGATGTTTCAATGTGCGCATGCGATTGTTTCTTTAATACTGCAAATTGATGATCAACGTAGAGGAGGTTATGTATTATGCATGCATTTTGCAAATAGTGTATAATCAGGATAATCTCTGTGAATAAGTGTCATATTATTCAAAATTTCTACAACCTGAACCACTGTCAGACCCCATGCCAATCGATCCAACAACCAAACTAGGGTTTACTAGACCTCTTACAAGAAGGGATCTGGTAATGGCCGACGAACTTCCTTCCTCAACCGACCCTAGGTCAGTTTTGAGACCACCTCCCAGGCTATTCCAGTTCCATTTTTTTGACCCATAACTAACAACAACATCTTCAAGGCCTCCAGAGAAAAAACGAGCAGGTGAGAGGGGTTTAACATTACTTACTTGAAGAGAATGGAGAGCATCTGCCTGAGGGAAACCCTCCTTCTGAGTACATGGCTCCTGGGGTTTGAAATGACCAAGAAAGTCCTGATTATTCAGCACGGCTAGCCCCAAGCTTTCTTCCAACAGTCCGTTTGATGACCTGTTCCTCCACAGCCCTTCCGAAGAAGCTTTCAAGTTCCCATGACGGCCAGCTGGCCCAAAAAACCGTTCAATTTTCTGAGCAGTTAATTCCTTCCCCCATACCGATAGAATGTCTTCCGGCTCGGGATCAAGATCAATGGCTTCGCTAGGTTTGACCATGCTTAAAGAAATTGCAGCAGGTTTAACGCGGAAACCGCCAAATGGTCCGTTCTCGCCTTCGTTAACAGGTTAAAGACCTCGAGTAACCCGGAGATGGCGGCAGCGCAATGGCAACCGGAAATAGAACCTTCAGGCATTTTCCTGCTGCCATAATCAGGGAAAAGAGTTTGCACCCACGTTCCAAAGTAGCCCATCTATGACCGGCCAGATGTCCCCATCTTAGAAACGTTTTAATTCTTCATATTAGTTATTTCAATATTAATTTTTATTTTATATAGTATTTTAAGTAGTTTAATTATTAAATATTATGTTATATATTTCTATATCACACCTTATGCATTGATTTTAGTCATATTCTAATAGTTATAATGATTTCATTTTTAATTAGTAATATTTTTTATATCTTATTCTTCTCTATACTATTATTTCATGGATATTAAAACCTTCTCTATATTCAATAATTTCTAACGTATATTCTCTAACGTCTCTCTTGGTACCATTGCATTTTAAAAGGATTGGTCTATTTCTCTTTATCTATGTTTCCTGCTTCATGTTCTTGATGATGAGTGAAGGGTTCACCAGAAACGTCACATGTTTTAAAGATTAATAACACAATTTCTCAAGAAACATTTTCCTCTTAATAATTTTATTTTTTTAAATGATGACAATATTTCCTTCAAAATATAAACTCATTATTACAAAAACATAAGAAAAAAAATTTGAGATTCGCTTCCTAACGATAAAATATTAAAGTAGACTAACCAATAATGAACATCATCCCTAGTTAAAGTCCACATTAAGTCATAGGACAACTCCATATTAAAATATCTTCACAACAATGAAACCTTAGTTAGAGAACCAAAATCCTCTCTAAATATTACTAAACCATAAAAAAAATTCAATATTTTTGAAACATAAATATTTATTTTTATTTCTTTTTGTTAAAAAAAATACAAAATAAAATATCAACATAAATTTTCATAGTGGGTCACCATATATCCATGGTAAAGAATAATAACTATAAATCTATGTGGGTCGTCGTATACCTATATTAAGACAATGATACTGTAACTTTATTGACAAGAATAAAACCTTAAATATGAAACTTTAGATAAGAAATGAAAATCCTTTCTAATATCAATAAACATAAAACATTATTTAAATATCAAAATAGAAATAAATATTTATCTTTATTTTTTTATTAAAAAAATATAAAATAAAATATCCAATTCAATTATTAATCCCCATATATTAATAGTAAGACAATGACAAATAAAAATATATATGGGTCACCATTATCCATATTAGGACAATGATAACATAACTCTGTTGCCATAAAAGTTGCTTTTAAAAAGTTGCTTGTTATAAGGGTTTGTAGCCTTAAATGCAACATACATGAAGATCAATGTGTGATATCTTGGATGCTCATGAAGAGTAATGTACCATATTTTAAATGATAAGGCAAGGACATGAAGAATAATGTACCATATCTTGGATGCTAAGGAAAAGGTTGTGATTAAAGTGAGAACTTAAATTTTATCAACTATTTCTTCACCAATAATTTAGTAATGAGAAGAAATAATTGGTAACAAGGAGAAACAACATTTTGTATACCATATCTTGGTTTCTAAGAAAAGCTTGTGACTAGAGTGAGACCTCAAACTTTAATAGCTATTTCTTCACCAATAATTTGGTAATGAGGAGAAATATTTGGTAACAAGGAGAAAAAAACATTTGATATACGCTGAAGATGTATAAATCTATGTGGGCCACCATATATTCAAAGTAAGATAATCGTAATATAGCTTTCGTGACTTGTTATGGGGGACTGAAATCTTAAATACAATAAGCATGAAGAGCAATGTACCATATGTTGGAAGCTAAGGCACGATGCTAAGGCAAACGTGTGAATAACATGTTGTTATATTTGGATGCTAAAGCTCTAGTATATATAGCAGTTCATTGCTCAAATAAATGTATATACCCACTGCAACATGCTATCATTATGGAATTTTCCTCTGTTTATTCTGACTTCCTTGCCCAACACCTTGCCTCACCCTCTTATTAATTCGACCCTTGCAACTAGTGACACCCATGTCCCTGTTGCACATCCTCCAAATCTTAATTGCATCAACATGAGCCAAGAACGTGGGAGGGTCCGTCAGGAAGAGGCAAACCACCCACGACTACTACTATTGAAGATGATTGGGATCTATGTGACATTAGTATTCATGATCATATCCGTCGCCAGGCCCTTAGATTAGCTTTCAAGGAGGTTAGCCATAGAAGGAATGTGCTCTAGGTGCTCTGCAACCTTCTAGGGACATCAACTCCACTCTCAAGAATGTGAAAAATCTAGAGCAACATGCTGGATAACCGAACTCTCTGCCAGCAATAGCCACATTACCTCTTCCCTCTGCTGCCTATCCTGCGACTAGGACATTGACTTCCCTCCTAACATCCCCTGCTCCTCTTCCCCTAGCCCTTCGATCTATATCTTTGTTCCTCTCCATTCCTTATCCTCGTCGACCATTAATTTCGCAAATGAGGCTTGTCTTCCCTAAGCTTGTAGTTAACCACATGCATCAACTCTTTTGGAGACTGCCTAAACAATGGCTCCCAAGCTCTCCCCTCCTCATCCCAAACCACATGGATGCTACATCTTAGAAGAACTATAGGCAAAATATGTCCATGCCAGCTCTTGTAGTGAAGGTTGGGCTCAACAGCAAGAGGTTCGGGCCTCTCTTGGTCTCCATGGCGGCAATTAAGTTCAAATAGGTTCCTTTCTATAAAGTCAATTTTGATTTTTTGTCTAGTCCCCAATTGTTAGCTAAGAAATGACCTTGTTTCACCACATATGGATAGTTTTTAAGTTGTGTTTTAACATACACTATAATGCCTATAAACTATAAACTTTTGAAAAACTTTTCTAGTTTACCATACAACCTTTTCTAGATATTTTACTTAGACCCATGGAAAATGACCCTCCAAATCTATTTCTATATACTCTATATATTTTTCTCTATTATTATAATATGATCTATTTGCCAACAAAAAGAAATAAATAATCCTTATTTTTACAACTCAACCTGTGCAGAAAACAATATAACTTGTACAACTCAACTTGTGCAGAAAACAATATAACTTGTACAACTCAACTTGTGCAGAAAACAATGCAACCTGCAATCATATGACATACAGTATTTCCTCTCATCTAATAAACATGCCAAACGGCCAACACTATTTGCCCACCACTTTAAAGTACGACCTGCTATCTTTATTCTCAATTATGCGGAGCACAGGTGAATGCCATTCATTCGTTCTCAAAACAATTCCAATACTGCGAGCGACAACCATGGTTGTATGATGTACACGTGACATAATAATTGATATTCTTATTATATGTTGTCAAGTTTCAGAAGGTTTTTTTTTTTAATATGTGGAGCACAGGTGAATGCCATTCATTCGTTCTCAAAACAATTCCAATACTGAGAGCGACAACCATGGTTGTTTGATGTACACGTGACATAATAATTGATATTCTTAAAAGTTATGATATCTAATAGAGTGTATTATATGTTCTCAAGTTTCGGAAGGTTTTTTTTTATTATTTCTGTCAACAGTACGATGCCGAAATTTAAGGCCGAGAGTGGTAAGAAGAATGAATGAAAATTTTTGAATCAACCTTTGAAAGTCCTTTACTGCAATTCATTGGCAGAGAGCTCATAAATGACTGAACATGAATCTGCAGTTTTGCAGCAGAGAGAAAATGAATCTCTGGAAGCAGATATTATATTACATTTCTCCACTCATTATCGACTCGAATGCCTGTAGCACTTTGAAACTGGTGAAAGGTGTTAATCTGTTGTCTCAGTCTACCACCTGAATTTTCTGACTTCAGGTTTGGCCGTGTTTGGCCGTGTTTTATCCTTTCATGCGCCGCCTAAAAGTGCTCGCTCGGATTTTGTCGAGCCGGATGTGCTTTATCTTTCCATACATGGTATATCACTTAGAATAGCTAGTGTAGTTTGTGTGTTCAATAAATTTCAAACATAGGCCAGAGTTTCACTATGAGTTTGTTAGAAGAAATAGGCCAGAGTTTCACTATGAGTTTGTTAGAAGTGTGTATGTATTGGGTGTTAAACTTACGGTAATTGCCCACCAAACTAGGGCATGTGCTTTAACCTCCTAAGTATCATCTTTAGCATTAGCCCAAAAGCAGCCTATGTCTTTTACATCTAGGATTATTTACCGGTAAAGTTTGTTATGATCTTTCACAACTCTATTTATTATGGTAATTGCTTCATAGTTCAAAATCTTGCCGAGAGCCTTGATCCCTTGGTCATCAACTTCACCATGAGCAAACTAAAATCAACTATGTGTGTGTTACATTTAAACTTTTGCAGGAATTGATTATGATGTTTCATAACAATACTTATTATAATAGTGATTATATTGTCATATAAATATATATAAGAAAACAAGTTAAATAATAGTTTCAATCAAATGGTTATGGACGTAATGTTAGAGTAGTAAGTTAGTCAATATCAATGTTGTTGACATTTTATTAGATTCTCCTTTTACTCTTAAATAAGGGAAATAGTTTTATTAGTGTTGGGACAAAAACATATTTATATGCTTGAAACCACTTTAATGTTGAAAGACTACACTCCTCTCACTAACAAGTTGTATGTAGAAGATGCCTCATAAGTAATTACTAGGAAATTGATTATTAAGTTAGTTGGTCATGTTCATCCTTAACAAGATGGTGCGTTCTCAATTTTGAAGATTCCTCTTTCATATCCACCTGCACACACTTTCATGACCTTGCATTGCTTTGGTACCCACTCAACTATTTGTGCAACACCTCACCATGTGATATGATACAACCATACTCGTAAACATGGCATGTTCCAATAGTAATATGGACCATATTTCACATTTTGAGGTCAAATCTATCACAACATCATAATGAATGGTTGCATATGTCTATAGTTGAAGTTTTGATCTTAAACCTTCTATAACTAGTAAACCATATAAAAGAGTTCATATCACATACTTCAAGAGCACTCTCTATGACCATTCTCTTAGATTATGACATACATTGAACTTGCTCTCGATTATGTTCAATCAATCAAAAGGTAAGCACAAGAATGAAGTGAAAATGTCTAATGAACAATAAACATCCTTACCATGCAAATTCCTAAATAACTTTATTCATTAATGGATAATTTTTTTTAATAAAAAAAACTAACATTTTATTAAATAAACATGGTCAATAAATATCTTCAATAATTCTTACATTATTTCCCTCAAACTCTCTACATCACTATTCAATATATGAACCTTACTACATACCAAAGTTGTGAACAAACCTTCACATTGTTTGCAACCCGGTCTTCAAAATAGAAACATTACCAACTAGTGTTCAAAATAGAAGCATTGGAAAATATCTACACACCTTAAAACAATAGGTTTCCTAAATGAATATAATGCTTAAAGAAATTCTTAATCAAAATTTTTCTCCATTTAAATGTGACATCACTCATCTTAATTAAAAATATTGTCATATTCTCAAAAGTTATATGTGGGTTCTATATGCATTAGACATGAGAATAAGTTGATAAGTGCACCTTAGTGTTTTTAGCAAAAGAGATTACTTAGTACAATGTGGGTTGTATATGCACTAGACATGAGAATAAGTTGATAAGTGCATCTTAGTGTTTTTACTGAAAAGATTACTTAGTACAATGAGGGTAAAATGTTCAATAAAAACATTTTTTTATATATAATTGAATCTCTCTAATTTATCCTTTTTTTATATATAATAGAAAAAAATATTATAATTCATTTTTTTTATATATTTAAAAAAACTTTATTATAGTTCAATTATTAATTATTCATAAATAAATCCTCCTTCTCTATATCCATTTCCTTTATGTAAAAATAAATCTAAATTAATTCCCCTTCTCTTTATATCCATTTCTTTTATGTAAAGTTTTCATGCTTTTCTCACATCATAGTTTCTTACAAAAATCAACATCTCAATAGAATATATAACATATAATAATCACACCTAATCTTAAAAATGATTGTTTACTTATGAAATTCCTAGAACTTATTTTAACAAAAGATTCCGCGTTTCTTATTGTTGTTGTTGTGACAAACACCCTTCAAAATTTAATCTACTCTTGAATTTTGGAGCCTAATATGGATCTTGCGATCGTTTGTTCATTCTATAGTCACTTTATTTGAGTCTTTTTCTAGTTTGTAAATGTCAAAGTCACATATTCACACATGCTTAGTCTAAAGTAAGTTCATGAGCGCACCCTTTTATGCAAGCTTGAAAAGGCATAACACAAGTCCATCAAGATAGTGCATGTGCCATGTTCAACCTATGTCAAAATTCAATGCACACTTTCATCGACAATCTCTCACTTTTGGTTGTGATTGTTCTTCTATTTTTGGTGAGTTTTTCCCATTGTCACTTTTACACACCTTCTCTTTCACAAGTGTCGCTTTCATATTTATGAATGTCGCTTTTACTTGTTTTCACTGTAATAAGTGTTCTTTCATGCTATCTTCATTCTAGCATTTGCTTCTTTCAATGTCATTTCAATTTTGCAAGTGTAGTTTTCACTTTCCTCTCACTGTCATAAATGTCATCTTTTGGCATAGCAAGCATTGCGCATCGCACAAATGTAGTTCTTGTTTGCTTCAAGGGGTAATATTGGTGCTAATGATTCATGCTTACCATCTAGACATTTGTCACACTCATTCCCAAAGTTTCAAGCACGGTCGCACAAGTTTCCTCATTGTCGAACAAGTTTCATCAGTGTCATTGCAAAGTGTACCTTTAGCGCCATGCTTGGGTAAGTTGTCGTAGTGTTGTCGCATTGAGGGAAGTATGTTGTTCACATTTTCTGAGTGATAAATGTTTTGTTGTTAACTATTCTAAGTGTGTTATCATGCTTAGTTTTTATCATTTTTCACTTTAGTCCCACTGATCCCACACTTAGATAAATCTGGAAAAGTTCCTACCCGGGCAACTTGGTCTCACTTAATAACCTTCCTGAACTACACATTATGTAGTCTCAGTCATTAATCTTCAACCTTGCCTCTTGGAATTGTCTAATGTGCAATCTTTACCTTCCATAACTGTGCATTGCACAGTCTCAGTGCTCAGTCCCGACCCTTGAGCTCCAACATTGTTGGTGAGAAAAATTCCTTGAGGAAAAGGTTGTAATCCTTAACAGATCAGAACAAGATAACCAATAAAGAGTAGTCAGAAAATCATGCCAAAAATATCAATTAAAAAACATCAATTTGGAAACATACACGGAGGTCCTATGCTTGAAGATGTTCTTGTATGGTCCAAACCCTCTACTTCCTCCATAATGAGAAGACCCGCAAGTCAATTCACAGAAGCATATACATAATAGATAATTCAATGTGAATACTTAAAATATATGTTATATCATCATACATAAGCATATAAATCATTATTCATGAGACAATAACATATCAAGATCAAGACATGAGCTTCTTTATTGATTAACAACAATAGGTAGAAGAAGGTACAACCTTATCCAAGCCAAAGGCACTAACAAAACCTTCATCTAGATCTGTTCAACCCGAGCCACGAAGACAACCTCTTTAACAAGTGAAAGGAAATTTTATAAGGATGATGAACGTCTCGGCAAAGGAAACTAGGGTTTCCTAGAGGTTGGGAGTGTAGGAGGCACTCGAAATACATACTTGATCTGGGATAAAAATGGGTATAACGTCAATATATCTTCTGTTCTTTGAATTAGGCTTACCCAAGGGGTGTATATATACCACATGAAATTGGTTAATTCAATTGTGCCATGGACCCCTATAGGTGCATATATGCCACCTGAAATTGGTTATATATACCACCTGAAATTGGTTAATTCAGTAAAACCTATAAACCCCACCTGAAAAATAGAATTTATTTTATTTTTTCATATTTTAAAAGGTACATGCAGGTGCAATGTATAAGATCTGTGTATGTACGCGATTTGGTGTGGGCAAAGTCATCTATGGAATTTGAAATATTTTTTTAATATAATATCAAGTCTGTATCGAAAAGGAACTTCCCAGGGCCATAAAATAGCATAAAGTCTACAGGAGGGCTAAAAGATGCTATAACAGATGCCCCCTAATATATGAGGTCAAAAGGGGTACATGATGGTTGAAATATATTAAGTATAAAGAGAGGAGTCATTCAAAAACCCAACAGGAGATCACCATATTATAGCCCATCAAATACCTATGGAAGGAGTCAGAAATAAAACTCATGTCTGAGGCGAGCATACCCATGCTCAACAGTAATAAAGCATGTATGTTGATCAAGTATAAAGTAGATCCAGAATGTATACATAAGTGAATAGAAGGGGATGTAGAATACATAATGTATCATCATAACATATCTGCAAAGGAACACAATGGAGCTATGCCTCAATATCACATACAAAATAATATCTGATTAATGATGCTAGAAGATTGTCTGACCAATGATGTTGCATAACTGATGGTCATAAAAGTACCAAGTCATATAGGTGGAATAGTGGTATTTCATAAATTTGGGTGTCAACATATAAGATGTTATGAAGGACCACAATATATAAAGGTGGGAGGTGTCACCAGTAAAAAACTGAAGGAATTGTTAAGTGAACCAAGATGCTAACACAACTTGAGGTCTTCATCGACTGCAGATGGTACATTTCTACAGTATGTGAATAAATGACTTGAAATTAGCCATGTGAGAAATCATTTGATTACCGATCATTGATGTGTACCATTAACAAACATGAGAAAACTCACCAATAATGATAATGAGTGTCAATGTACCCCAATACAATCTAACAAGCGTAGATAAATGTATTGAAGTCAAACACTTGGTATAATCTACTAAACATGAGACAATAATTTATTTTCATTGTCGATAGTGAAGGAGTTTGCCAATTATGACTAAAAACCCTAAGGTATTGAAAAAGGAACTCTAGACCTTGTTCCTATCGCAATGAGTTGGAGTTGATGGGAAAATCTCCACTGGAAGGAAGGAATTAAGGACCACATCAACCGACACAAGTGTAACCCACGGGCCAATAATTTGGAAGAACTTAGATGAAGAGAGATGAAGTAACCATTTTGAAGCACATTTCCAACAGACAAGAGATGTGGCTAGCACACAACAAAAATCCTTTGTACTAACCAATAGTTAAAGTTGACACAAAGGCGAGGAATCCATCAATAGGGTCATATGGAAACCAAGGTAGTACGCAAATCCTAATGTATGATAATGTAAGCTAATGTCGAACACAAGGGAAACAACTCAGTCAAAGACCCATAATATTGATCGATGTTGAGCATAAGGTAACCTATCAATAATATAAATGGGGCCAGGGTGCAACTCTAGGTCTACTCTTAGAGAAATTTGTCGGTGTTAATAAGAGAAGACCCACCAGTAAGAAATGAATGGGGACCTTCTTAACCAGCATGAGTGAATTACCATGTAGCTGATGTGATACTGAGAATAACTTGACAAACTAGGTATGGCCAATAGAAATGAGTCAAGAGACACCACAAAATGTCCAACAATGGTTTTATTTCCCTTGAACAAAAACACGACTTGATGCAACTTTATGGCAGCATAAGATAACTTTGTATAAGTTTGCAATGCAGGAGGATTGACTCAAGAACAAGGTTATGGCTTCCCTAAAGTCAAACTAAGTCCCATCCCAATAAAGGAAAGACTCATTTTAAGTCCTTTGTTCAAGGATGACATGATTGACTCTTGTTTCCATCAAATAGTGAAGAAATTGTCTTGCTCCTACTGTTTTTGGAATATTTGATTCTTTTTTCTTTTTTCTTTTTAAATCCTGAAAAGGAATAAAATAATTCCTATATTACGTTGTATAGAACGAGTGTCAAAGGTATGTGCACTATTTCTAGGTTTGGAACAATATTATTCTCAATGCAAGGTGGCAGATGTTGGTCATCAATGCTGAAGCGATGTTCTCTCCATGGAAAAGTGGGTGTCAAGTTGCAAATGCTAATGAATGCATGGTTTGAACTTGAAAAAATCCATGTTTAAAAGTGTCTTATACATGAGTCCAAATGAAGTCAGATTAAGGTTAGAAGGGGTACAAGTGGTCAAAATTCAATGCAATAGTACCACTTAACACATGGGAGCCTCTAGGTTATAAGGCTAGAAAATAGCGAAGAAGAATAAGAATGAGGCTTCAATGCAAAGTCAAGGCACAACTAAAGATGACTATCGAGCCTAAGAACAAAAGTTCAACATGGGTGTCAAGTAACGACAAGGTACTATCTAGGGAGCCCATGATAAGTTAGGCTCCTACCACATAATTTGTGGCACTCCTAAGCAGTGAGAAGGTTATGTGTCACATATCAGTAGGGTTGATCCTAATGCTAAAATGGAAAAGGAAACTGATAATCCATAATTCGGGTGGATAACATAACCAATATGCCAGTTTCGAGAATCAATACCTATCAAAGTGGATCAACCATAAAAATACCCAAAGGAGGAGTCTTCAAAGTTCTTATATATACAATATGGTATAGGGAACCATGAAGTCTTACGACTTATGCACAATAGCTCTTCAGGACAAGCTCCTTGCAGGACTTAGGCCAAGGACTCCTTTGGTAGCTAAAACTCATGGCTTCAAAAAGCTCCTCCTATGAAGGCACGGGGGCTTCATTGGGGAAAAATACCACATGCATTCATATTGGGGGATATATATTAAGGAAAAAATGACAAAATATATTGAGCAAATAATAGGGGGTAAGGGTTTTTATATTGGAAAGTATAAAAAATGGAGCTCAAAGTTAATGAAAAAATATAAAGGGGTATAGAAAATGTTAATGACAAATGGATACCTACAATGTCTAGTGAAAGTAAGGATGTTTTAAATTAGGAAGGCGTATTGGATTTGTATTGGTAGGGGGTTAAGTAATGTGATTTTTAGAGGAATTTTCCAATATGTAGTCAAATTAAGGGTATTTTTTAGTATGCCACAAATGCACCTGCTATGTTAGAGATTCATAGAGTGAAGCCTCTGTGTATGAAGGCAACTCAACATCTAAGAAATCATGAGAACTAGAAGGATCAAAAGAGGGAAGCAAGGGGTCCCAAGTCCCCATAGGAGAAATCACTTGATCAAATTTTGGGACCAAGTACCTTGAAGGAAAATAATAATTAAAAGGATCCTTCTCAGAAGAAATTAAGCATTGAGGATATAATGCCACATAGTTCACTCATGGTGGGCTAGAGTCTACTTGAACACTTGGAACATACCAAGGGATATTCTTAACTAAGTTCAAATTAGGATGGTGATTATCATATGTAAGGTGATCAATAGTGAAAAAACTTCCATTATGAGGAAAATACATCACTCGAAATAGTGAAGGAACCAAAACATACATAGCATAGACATAATCATGCCCAAGTAGAATATTAAAGTCTAAAGGGCGATTAACCACCACCATATCGATTAAGATAGTCTTCCCACCTAAAGTAATAGGAAATTGAGGAAGAACTCCCATAGATTCACCAAGTCTTCTATCATAGGCTAACAATTGACTATCAACTACCAATGACTTTG
The DNA here is from genome assembly GCA_000404065.3 of Pinus taeda. Classification (NCBI taxonomy): domain Eukaryota; kingdom Viridiplantae; phylum Streptophyta; class Pinopsida; order Pinales; family Pinaceae; genus Pinus; species Pinus taeda. The sequence goes on from APFE030658796.1 coordinate 105,986, forward strand.
GAGAACCCAAAGCTTTCCAAGTCGAGGAGGATATAATACTTGGAGAGCCCCCTTTGTCCATCATACATCGATAAAAATTTGTGGAATAAACTCTAACTCTTATTTGGAAAGGTGCAACAGAAGGAAGACGAGGCTCAACAATATTATACCAATCAAAGGAAACACTCCTAGAACTTGGAGGGGGTATACTCGAAGAGACCGACATGCCCCCTAGACCAGAACACTTTGAACAAGAAATCAAGAAGACTCTGTTATTACGCACTTCACTCCCTAAAAGAGGAGTGGGATCGGCCAAATATTGCACTAGCTCCACCACTTCATAAACCAATGGCTGAGTAGATTGTTGAGAAACCATAATAGGTTCAGGAGTAGAAGAACCTATATACTTAGACCACAACCTTTGTACCACTAAAATCTCATGGCACAAATGAGTAACATGATCTCCCTTACATATCTTACAAGGGAAATTAGGTTTAAATATTCTACACCTAGGTTTTTGATTAACTTTAATGCCTCCAACATGAGTAGTAGTGGTTGTTGAAGGTTCTCCAACATAAATTGCAGAAGTTAGTGACTCTTTCTCAAGGCAGATAGGACTTGTGACCCTAACCCGACTCAAGGAAGAATGTGAGTCATTAGAAATATGACTCACAGAGGTAGGTGACCCATTGCTAGGATGACTTGCAGTGACTAGACTTATTCCCACAACATGAATTGCAGTGGTTGAAGGTTCGTCTCCAACATGACTAGCAGAGGTTGGTGATGATTCATGGAGAGAACTATTCTTCTTCTTATTCTTCCTCTTTCTCTTCTTTTTATATTTATTATTACAAGATGGAGGAAAAATAGGAACCCTATATTTCTCTGGTGAAAATGATGAACAATTAACACCCATTTGATGCCCTTGAAATAAAGTGCTCATCTAAGAAGCTTCAAGAACATTTGGAATATTTGGAGTGGACCACGACCAAACTGGTAGCCCAACATTCTATAGAAAAATCTTGTAGATTCACAAGCTCATACAATATACTAAAGAAAAAGACAAGAATCTACTTCTACTTTCAACCAGTGGAAGCCAATAAATTGATTAAAATAATAATAGCAAGAGGAAGAAAAATCAATGGCACATAAAAAATATGTATCTAGGGAAATTCACTGCTCAAAATCCCACAAGTATGCTCAACTCTCTCAGCTCACAAGCTATCTCAAGCCAAATCCTTAGCCTATTCAAAAAATCTCCAAGCCTCTAATCTCTTGCTTAATTCCGAAGATGAATAGCCTATATTTAAAGGGAATTCATGCTTCCAAAACTGCACAATGAAAACATAGGGTCAATCTCTGATGCATGCATGTTATTTACACTCTAGTAAATAATACCACCGCTAGTACATTGTCCCTACACTCTAGTCTCAACTGGGTCTTTCTCAGAATCGACATGCATGAGTTTTTGATGAGGGAATCTTTAGTTAGCTAGAGTGACACTTGTGGATGCACTAGTGCACCAATTGACTGTTAACTCTCTATTAATTCCAAAAATAGTTTGGAACTAATTTAATCGAACATAACTTAGTAAACTGAGTGATCTAATTTACAACTCAATTTAAACTCATATTGGACCCCTAAAAATTGGGGAGAACATATACATGACTACAGAAAGACTTCCATCTCAAAATTCCTAAGCTAATTAAGTTAATTAAACTTAATTAACTATTTACAAGTTGTTATGAGAATATAATTCAATTTTAATTCTCAGTTCAATTCAAGGACAGATTAAACTGGAATTCCTTGTTGCCATTTCTCAACACTCCCTCTCAACAAAAAATGGATTATCAACTACCTCGATCATGTCTCTATGAAGCTCAAATTTACATCTTGACAATGCCTTTGTAAAAATGTCAGCATATTTCTCCTATGTGGAAATGTAATCTAACAACATAATCTGCCTCAATACAATCTCTGAAATGATGGTATCAGGTATCAAAATGCATCTACCGATCATGAAAAACTATATTTTCAAAGAGTTTGATACAACTCTGATTATCGCAGTAAATCACAGTTGGATCCATCTGCTAACCAAACAAGTCAACCAGGATCTTCCTCATCTAGATGGCATTACATGTTTCCTAACTCATAGCCATGTACTCTGCATCTGCCAAACTTAGTGCAACCAATATTTGTTTCCTATTCTACCAAGAAACTATTGCTAACCTGATAATGAAGATCCATCCTGATGTTCTCTTCATGTCGGATGGACTCCTTCCTCAATCTGCATCGTTGAAGCCTTGAAGCTTCACTCCCTCTGTCTTTTTGTACCATAATCTAGACTGAGTAGTGCCCCTAAGGTATATCAAGACATTCTTTTCCACCTTCTAATACAACTTGGTAGGCCTAACCATCGCTTGACTAAGCTGGTTAACTGCATAGCACATATCTAGTCGTGTGTTCACCAAGTACATGAGTGAACCCACAAACTTCTTGTAAACAATAGCTTCCACTACTTCCCCTGAAGTAGCATCCTCCTTCCTCCATTTACCTACTAGAGGAGTCTCCATGGGTTTCCTCCTCTCCATGACGAATCCCTTGAGCATCTCGTTGGCATACTTTCCGTAAGATACAAATAACTCCCCATCACCCAGTCATACCTCCATGCCAAGAAAGTAATGCATGAGCCCCATGTCCTTCATCTCAAACTATCTTGTAAGGTCCTCCTTGCAAGATTTGATCAACTGATCATCACTTGTTAGTATGAGATCATCAACATAAAGTACAATGATCAATAGGTTACCTTCCACCACTATGTGGTACAGGTTCACATCCGCTTTACTCTTCATGAAGCCCAACCTTGTGAAGTATCTATCTATCCTGGTGTACCAAGCATGGGGTTCTTTCTTCAACCCATACAATGCTCTCTTGAGCCAAAACACATGTAAGTCATGGTCGAAGGTCTTAAAACCTTAAGGCTTATCTATGTACACCTCTTCCTCAATCATTCCATTAAGTAAGGCTATATTCACATCCATCTAATGTATCATCCAACCCATCTATTCTGATAATTCTAATATAGATCGGATCAATGAGTACATTGCAATAGGAGAAAAGGTCTCATCATAGTCAATCCCTTCTACCTATGAAAATCCATGGGCCACAAATCTCAGCTTAAGCTTCCCCACACTATCATATGCAGCTTGCGTTATCTTGTAAAGCCAATGGGAGCTCACCATTGACTTGTCCTCCGGTCTTGGGACCGAATCCCAAACACTATTACGAAATATGGAATCATACTCCACCATGGCATCAACCCAAACCAGCTGCTGCACTACTTCCTTAAAGGAAGATGGCACTATCACAACACATTCTCCCACAAGATCCATGTACCCAGTGTACCTCTCAGGTGACCTCCTCTTCTTGCACTGAGAATTGGGTGCTCCCACATTCTCCCGTGCATCATCCAACAATTTGTCAGCCTCTCTGGTGTGCTTTCTTCCCTCTTTGGATGACTATGCTTGAGTGGATGTCTCCACTCCCGAATCCTCTATGTGTGGCTACTCCACATAAATCCGAGGCTCTTCAATATTAGGATCTAAAAGCTCCTCATCCACATGTAACTCAAGCTCCCTCTCAAGGGAAACTCGCATGGCCTTCTCCTCATTGAATATGACATCCGTACAAACCATTTTTATCCTGCTATTCAGAAAGTACGCCTGATATTTGTGAGGTGTATCAATGTACCCCACAAATATCCACAACATTCTTTTTGGCTCAAGCTTCTTACATGAATCTTTAGTCACATGGAAATATACCGATGACCCAAAACTCCTGAAGTGACCAACATCTAGACTCTTATCGGAATAAGCCTCCTTTGGTATCTTCATCTCAAGTATATAATGTGGGCTACGGTTTTGAACATAAACCATTGTATTTCATTCTTCAACCACAAGTGTAGTGGTAGGCCCTAATCATGTGACATCACCCTCGCTTCCCCTACTATGCTTATGTTCTTCCTCTCAGCCACCCCATTCTACTGAGGGTTATGGGGTGTCGTCAAATCCCATTTAATCCCTTTTGCTGCACCGAAGTTCTTAAAATCATTTGAAATACTCACCACTATTATCACTCTATACAGATTTAACCTTCTTTCCCTACTCTTTCTCCACCAATGCTTTAAACTCACAAAACTTTGTGAAAGTTTGATCATTTTTTTGCATGAAAAATATCCAGCATTTACGAGAATAGGCATCAACAAATATAGCATAAAACATGTGTTTGGTTGTTGATGCTTTCAAGAATGGTCCATACACATTTGAATGGAATCGCTCTAGAATAGCCTATGCTCTATTGTCTTTGTCATGAAAGGAAGACTTGGTGTATTTTCCCAAAGTACACCCCTTGCATGTATCAACTTTCTCAAGCATACCTTTGGGAAGACCAATAGAGATCTGATGTAATATCTTCAAAGCCGCATGATGCAAGTGGACCAATCACTTGTGCCACAACTCGCTAGCATCTCATATCTGCACCCTTTCTACTTTTCTTCTCAAATCAGCACACTCCTCTACCTCCAGCTTATAGATATTCTTCAACCAAATCCATATCTTCTTTACTTGAACCATGGTAATTTTTCAAAGGAATTCCTTTCCTTTCGAGAAGATCACATCATAGCCTCTATCCTCAAGCATGGCAATAGATACAAAGTTATTCTTAAGCTTGGGCACATATATAACATTCTTCAAGGTGAATGGAGCCCCACACTCCCTCTAAAAAGTGATTGTGCCCAATATAGTAACACTATACTTCCTGTTGTCACCCATCTCGATATGAATTTGGAGATATTTCTCATCCATGTCATTGAATAACTCTTTGTTGCCAATCTTGTGGAATGAAGCTCCACTGTCTAAGTACCATACACTTCCCATCATTGATGATACTGATGAGCACCAGAAATGGGTAATTATATGGACTCATTTTGCCTCTTATTTTGAATTAATCCACCATTCTCATTAGTTTATTGCATGTTTTTGAATATATTTATGCCAATAGAGTGAATTGGGTTAGTCATTTTTCCATGTAGTCTAATGTGTGCTTTATGCATATTTTTTGGTCAATTTTGGACAAATTCAAGGGATCTATGAGCAAATGGTAGCCAAAACTCAAGGAAAATAGGGAAGAGGAATTTTAGGGGGGTGTCTCCTTCATTTATGACCCCTTTCCTCAAATCCTTCATTAGCAACTCGGAGCACAAAGGTCCACATTGATGCATGCAAGGGACAGGCAAGCAAGTAAAGAAGAACTATTGTTTATCTCCAGTTCTAGGAAGCCGAGTTCCTTGATTTTAGTTGATTTTAGGAGGACTGTTGGAGGACTCCATTTGTATAAATAAGGGGGCTTTGAGCCTCAAAATTTTAGCCATTCATTAGTATAATTTTCGCATTTTTGTGCAACACTTGTTTAGCTTATTTTTGAGTTCATTTTTTAGAACAGTTTATGTAATGTGACTATTATTTTTTATAATCAAGATTAAACAGTTTTTGAGCCACCACTGATCTCTTTCAGAGGGCTGAAGCTCTTGGGTTAGGGCCCAAACCAAGCTACCCAATACCTCCTACCTTGTACTTATATGTTTTTTCTTCAGTTCATGAGCTAATTTCTGTTACATAGATTCATTTTACTTTGTTAGATTAGGTTGCTTGATGGTTTGCGTAGTTGTTTTGTGTTTCAGTTGCTCAAGTAGGTTACTACAGTGACAAAATAAGATTAAAAAAGGCCAACAATAGGCCCTAATCTCCTTTCTCCTTGTTGGGACTATGATTTGAGGTCAAGGCACTACTGCTGCTGCCAAAAACACACTTTTGCTCTTCATTGCAACTGCTAGTGTGATGACTTGATTTTGAAATATTGATATGTTGATTCATATTCAGTTGCCTAGATAATTTCTTGTTCTTTTCCAATAGATCTCTTTGCATGCTTTCTTGTTCAAAGGTTACTATTCAACATTTTTTGTTTGTAAGTTAGAAATTAGGTCAAGCTAGAGAAATTTCAGTTTTCATAGTATAGTTAGTTCTTTCTTTGATTAATTTTTGTAAGTAGATGTGTAGATCTCTTGCAGGACACTTCATCCCACCATACATCCATAAAATAGCCAACACCAACTCACTTCTCATAGATTTCCCAATTCATTTGCAATATTTCGCCAATCTGCCCTAATTTCTGTGCTTTTCTCCATAAGCTTTCCTCTCGTCATTTGAACAAATCCAACTGTCATGCTCATTCTTGATCTTCCTTGAAAAATTCTAGGCACCTCAACACCTTCATCTAGCCTTCATTTACCCTTTTCCATCTTTCTTCAACCTTCAAAACTCCAAAAATAGCTCTCAGCCTCCTCCTGTAGATCCCCTGCAACCTCCTGTAGAATTCCTTGTGAGTGATTTTTCAAAGTCTGATCGCTATGAAAGTCTTCAAAAGGGTACTAGGGGCTTCTTAGGACCTCTCCACATCTCCGTCCACCTCTGCAAAAGCCAAATCCATCTTCCTTTGCCACCAAACCTCTACACAACCACAACCAGATAAATCACAAGCATAATAATTTCACATAAAAACACTCAAAAGCACAAAAAGATGTTTTCTTCTCATTTATTTCTAGAAGTAGCTTGAATAAATGCAATTTACCCTTTCAGTAGTCAATGACACTCATTTCATCATTTTTCATCTCTTTTCTTGCACAAGTAAGGTTAGCGGGTAAATTAGGGTTTGCTAGGGTTTGCGTTACATTTCAATTTTCCTTCTCTTTTTGCAAATAGAATAGCCTCTGTAGAGTTAGCTTTCTTTCATCACAGTTAAAAGCTTCTTCTGAGAATTCATAGAAGTTGGCTTAAGCTCCTAATGATCTTGTGCCAGCTAACCAAGTGACAACCTGCAATAAGAGCTAGTACTTGTGCATACAACACTGTCACTTCCAAGTTTGTTATGAACTACTGGGTTGATAAAAGTAAAGTAGGAATTCCTAGGAGTTGCAGCATTATTTCTCCAATACTGGTGCTCACCATCCTTCTGGCGTCGTTGCTAGGGAAGCATTAGAGTATTTTGTGATTACTGCTTTCTTCTATTTTCTACTGCAACATTTTGCTAAGTAGTTTATTTCAACAAAAGTTGAGTAGTTGTTTCATTTCAATTCTGCAAAAGCAGATTAGGCATTTCCTGCTTTCATTTCAATTATGAAATTTCCATTTCAGTAAATGTAGATTAGTCATTTCCTGCTTTCATTTCAATTCTGCAATTTCATTTCAGCAAGTTCATTTCAGTTAGTTGCAATTTGTTGTTCAATTCATTTTAGTTTTGCAGGTACAAGCAAAAAAAAAAAACAAAAATACAAAAAAATCACCCAAAAAGAGATTTTCTTTCATGCCTCATACGAACAGAGATAATACAGGAGAATTCCTACCCAATACCCCCACCACATCACACAGCCACCCTTCTCTCTTCTTCGATGGTAGTGATCTAGAAGAACCTATAGGTGAACCACCAGAGATATACGAAGATCTTATAGCAGAAGAAGAGCAAGAAACCATCCCTCCTGAGACCATGGCTGACAACATAAAAGTTAGAGGGAATGGGGAAAGAGTAGAGGGTACCTTTCCCATCTAAGAGACCAATGGGAACACTAAAATGAAGAACATAAGTCCTTCAGCCTTACCTCACTTCCATGGGTTGACTACCGAATATCCTGACACCTTTTTGTTTGAATTTGTTGTTATCTGTCGAACCTATGACTATGCAGAAGATGAGCAGAAGTTGAAATTGTTTCCTTCTACCCTCAAGGATGCAACATTGCACTGGTTCATGGGGTTACGTGGCAAAAACATCACAACTTGGGCTTAGATGGAGCAAGTCTTTAATAACAAATATCAAGACTATTGTAGGTCCAAGGATACCAAGGAAGAAATCTTCCAAATGGCCATGGGAAGGGATGAATCCTTGGAAGATTATGAAGAGAGGTTTCAGTTCAATTATAAAAGGGCCAGGTGCACACTTGACCCCAAATCTCTGAAGTTGGTCCTACTCAGAGGGGTCCCAAAATACCTTCTAGATACCCTTTATTTGATGGTTGGGGGGGACATATACTAACTAACTTATGATGACATAAAGACTTTGTTTAGAAACAATTCTAGGGTAGCCAAAAAGAGAGGTAGGGAAAGTCAACCCTTAGCCAGTACATCCTCATCCAGTTCATCCCTTAGAGGTGAATTTGAAAATACGCTGGAAGATTTCAAGAGTAAGATGAGGCAGACTCTTGCCATGCAAATGGATACCTTGCATATCAAAAGAAAACAAGATGAAGCAGAGAGGGCTTTGGCCATCTTTTGTTCGAGGTGCACTAGAAGACATCTTAGGAATGAATGTCCATTGAACTCTATAGAAATGTGTTCATTTTGTGCAGAAGACCATTCTACGAATCAGTGCCCTTCCTTGCCCAGACTTAAAGCTGCATATTAGGGGGTTGAAGGGGCCACTGAGCCACTTTATTTCATGAACCCAAGGAGGCCACATGGGCCCAAACCTTACTAGCAGGGGATGCAAGGGACATCCCAGACATACTACAACCCCAATCAAGCCATTTCCATGCCTTCTTAGGGTCCCCCTGCTCATCCTTCCTGGTCCACACCCCCTCCTTGGTCATAACCATCTCAATACCATGTTCAACCAACTGCTCATTCATTTCATTCTTATGCTCAACCACAGCCTCAGTGGAATGCACCTCATCAGGGGTGGAGGCCCTAATACAACTCTCCTCCTGCTCTTTTGCCTCCACCACCTACTCAACCAAAACCATTGCCTCGTGCTCCACCAAGGCAACCTCAAATACCTGCTCAACTGAACCCAAACCCGAATAACGGATAGGCCTAGTAGGTATATAGTGGGGAAACGCCACGCCTGACCTATGTTGTGGAGATTCAGGAGATTAACCTATGATATGGGAAGGTTCTCCCATATAACTAGCCTCCCCCTACGGAGGATGAGGAAGAGAAAGAGGAAAGTGAACCACAAGCCATTCCACCCTTTCCTGAGAGATTATCTGGAATAACACAACCTACCCCAGAAAAAATTGAACTTCTGGGAGAATTGAAACAGTTATGTGTAAAAATACTGCTTCTCCAAGCCATAAAGGATGTGCCTATATAAAACAAGATGATCAAGGAGAAGTGCTTCAAGCACCTAGGCAGGCTTAAGAGAGATGCTCCAACTATCAATGTCACAGGACAACTGTCTAACCTGATGTTGGGGCATGTAAGCTGTCCAAAATATCTAGACCCTGGAAGTCATGTAGTTGATCTCCACATCAATGGCACCATAATCCCCCATACCCTAATTGATCTAGGGGTTGGCATTAATGTGATGACCAAGGACACTATGCTCAAGCTCAACCTTCAGGGCTCCCTAAGAAAGACCACAACTGTACTATAGTTAGTAGACTGCTCCACCGAGACCCCTGAAGGGATTGTGGAAGATGTAATGGTCTCCATCGATTCTTGGGAGTACCTTGCTAGTTTCCTGGTTCTCCAACCAAAGGGAAAGCTCACTGGTTATCCTCTCATCCTGGGAAGACCCTGGTTGGCTACTGTAGATGTCTACATCAGTTGTCGAGCTGGGAGCATCACAATCAAGAATGGGCATATGTTCAAGTAGCTAGTCCTATATCCTCTTACCCAACCTTTGTTAGAACATGATTTACCTCTCTGGTTGGAGGAGGAAGATGAGGATGAAGTCTATTCCACACCACTATGTGCAGTGGAACCTACCATGGGGGGGGGGGGCACAAACTGAGGATGATCTTATTGAAAAATTGATTCAGAATCCACCCCCACTGTGTTGCCATTAGAAGAGATGGTGGAAGAAACCTAAGCCAATTTGTTAGTTGATCTCTGTGTGGCTGACCCGACCTCTCTCCGAGCTAAGAATGTGGAATTCAGCCCAGAAAGAACCTTGAAGATCAACTCATCCATATCCACCTCTCAGGAGAAAGAACTATGTAGCTTATTGAGAAACCACTTGGATGCCTTTGCTTGGAGCTATAAGGAGATGAAGGGAGTGCACCCTTCAGTCTGTACTCATCACATTTAGGTTAAGGAATATTGCAAACCATTCAAGCAACCTCAAAGGAGGATGAATCCAGCCCTTAAGGACATTGTCAAAGAAGAACTGCAAAAGTTACTAGATGCAGGATTCATCTACCCTATCTATAACAGCGAATGGGTCTCTTCTTTGGTGCTAGTGCCAAAGAAAAATTGGAAGTGGAGAATCTATGTCGATTATCGAGAACTAAACAAGTCCACCAAGAAGGACCATTTTCCTTTTCCTTTCATAGATCAAGTGTTAGATGGCCTGGCAGGGAAGAAGTTTTCCTCCTTCCTAGATGGGTTCAACAGGTACAACCAGATCCAAATCAGCCCTGAAGACCAAGATAAGACCACTTTCACTTATCCTTGGGGTACCTTTGCATACCAGGCCCTTCCTTTTGGATTGTCCAATGCTTCTGCCACTTTCCAGAGAGCAGTATTGAGTATATTTGCTAAACTGGTTCATGATGCAGTGGAAATCTATATGGATGACTTTATCCCTTATGGTTATAACTTTCAGGAAGCCTTGTCTAACCTGGGAAAAGTTTTGGACAAGTGTATTGAGATGAACCTATCCCTCAGTCCTGGAAAATGTGAGTTCCTGATAATTGAAGGGACCATACTAGGTCATGCAATCCCTTAGCAAGGATTACAGGTAGACCCCAACAAAATTGCCATTAGCCAAAGGGTCCCACCTCCTCAAAAGGTAAGAGATGTTCAAAGTTTCCTAGGTTTAGCAGGGTATTATAGAAGATTCATTAAGGATTTCAGTAAGCTAGCCTCTCCATTGTTTGGTCTTTTGGGAAAAGATGTTGAGTCCATATGGTCTGACAACTGTCAACAGGCTCTGGATACCTTGAAAAGTAAACTGGTGACTGCCCCAATTTTAAGAGGTCCAAACTGGGCCCTACCTTTCCACATTCATATAGATTCCTCGAACAAAGTGATAAGATTAGCCTTAGGGCAAGTTGATGAGAAGCTGCCTTATGCCATTTATTTTGTAAGTAAAATCTTGTCAAAGGCATAATTAAACTACACTATAACTGAAAAGGAGCTCCTAGCTATAGTCCATTCCCTAAATAAGTTCAGACACTACATCACTGGCTATCAAACACTTGTACACACTGATCATGCTACAATTAGGTATTTGATGAACAAACCAAATTTAAATGTTCACATTATTAGATGGTTGATTTCATTGCAACAATTTGATTTAACCATTGTTGATAAGCCGAGTAAGGAAAATGTTGTTACTAATTTTTTGTCTAGAATAGATCTTCTTGTAGGTGAAGAAGGAATGGTGGATGATGAAATTCCAAATGAACACCTATTTGCTATCTCAATACTCTCTCCATAGTTTGCTGATATAGCAAATTACTTGGTTTTAGCATAGTTCCCACCACACCTGTCCTCAAAATAAAAGAGCAAGATCGTGAGCAAAAGTGTCCCTTTCACCTGGATTGGGGGAAATCTCTTCAAACATGGCCCGGATTAGGTTTTGAGGATATGTGTCGGGGAGGAGGAAGTTTTTGACATTCTCCTAACCTGTCATGATGGGACCTGTGGGGGCCATTTTGCAGCAAAGAGGACGGCCTTCAAAATCCTGCAAGTGGGTTACTATTGGCCCACTCTTCATCAAGATGTAAGGAGATATATCAGCCAATGTGACTGATGTCAAAGGATGGGGAAACCTACTCCAAGGGATGAGATGCCCCTGCAACCTCAAGTGAATTTTGAGCCATTTGAGAAGTGGGGCATGGACTTTGTGGGTCCTATCAATCCTCCTTCAAAGCAGAAATCTCACATCCTTGTGTGCACTGATTATCTGACAAAATGGGCAGAAACAAAGGTGATCAAGGCAAAAACATAAGGAAGAGTAGCTGAGTTTTTGAGAGAGAATATATTATAAAAGTTTTAATATCCAAGAGAGTTAGTCATAGACCAAGGGAGTCAGTTTACCTCCAATCTAATTAAAGACCTTCTCACACATCACAAAATTAAGCACAGAACTTCCACCCCTTATCATCCGCAAGCAAAGGGATAGGTGGTGTTAGCACCTAAATCTGCCTTAGGCTGAAGGAAGGAAAAATTCAGGGTAACCACAAACCACGCTCAGTCTGGTAGCTAGCCCTACCAAAACAGGAGAGGGCTCTCTCCGAGTCACGCTCAGTGAATAGATAAACGAAATGATATGAGATGACTTACAGTGAATATTGATTTTAGGCTAGTAAATAAATATGGATACAAGAAGCAAATTTTTATAAATGACTGAGTTTCTGGGATGTATGGGACCAACCGACAATAATGAGCAGAGGATTTAATACAAAGCCACAGATTACTTCATGAGGCAAGACAGGCGGAAAGTCTAGCAATTTTGTTTGAAATAACGCAGAATGGAGAGATTACTTAGGAGGGTGAAAAGGGCATAAGTACATGAATCCTTTTCAACAAAATAAAAACACATAGTGTGAAACTTTCCCACATGCAGAGCAATGAAAATGAATTCTACCTTAGCTTACTCAGAAAATTTCACTGGAAATGAATATGAATGATCTATGAAACATAACAAAATACATATGAAACATAAGGAAAAGCACTTTTTCTACACTCACAAACACATGAATCTCATGAAATAGTGCCGCTGCCTTTCATTAATCTTCTGTCAAAATATACAATGAAGAAACCGAGTTTCTTTCCCACAGTCTCCCAGAAATTACAAGCCAACCAACCATTTGCAAATAGTTTGCATACAATAAATAGACTATGCCATGGGAAAATAGAATGACCAAGAGTTGGGGAGTTTTTCAAATCATTACAAAGTGGAAGTGGAAATCCAACCATTAGTTATAGGTGCAGCGTTACAAAAATGACAAATGGCTTGGGTGGCTACTCGCCTTTCTTTGCCACTTGGATAGAATCCAACCTTTAGTGAAAATACTTTAAAATTTCCCTTAGGTGCTGAAAAATGTGTAGTGTAAATGAGCGTTCCCACTTGGAGAAAGTCACGAATCGAAATTTCGCGAAATGGAAGTGATTTTTGCCTTTTGGTCTATATGCATCGCACCTAAATCTATATGCACCGCGCCAATTTGGAGGCAATTTTGAGGTACCTACTGGAGTCCAAATTGTGTCCAAGTGTGCTTTTTCAAAAGCCTTGCCTGTTTACTTTCCAACCCAAGTGGAATTTTGGAATTTGGTGCTTATTTTCCCCTCCAAAACTTCATTCTCCCAAGATTGCTTCTTGTGTGTCAAAATAGGGGCAGAGAGGTCATTTTTTGAGTGTTTTTGACCTCCTGGAGACTCAAAAATTGCCCAAAATTCTTGTCCATGTACCATCAGGCATGATTTTTCATGCTGAATCCAAAAATGCAAGCCATTTGTGATTTGGAGCTCCCAATCCTAAGTGTCGCGCCCTTGGCGCGGCGCACAGGGAGAAAAACCCTATTTTGTGCCCAAAAACTTGTCAAATGACCAAAAATGCCCAAAAAATGCTCCAAATTTCTTGGCCATGCACCAAAAGCCATTATTTTTCATGTTGAATCCAAAAATGCAAACCATTCTTGATTTGGAGCTCCCTGTGCATAGCTCTTTTTGCAAGAGACGTTTGGAGGCCTTCCCGGTGTCCAAATTGGGCGCAGGATAGCTTGTTGGAAAATTATTTGAGTACAATTTCCAACCCAACTAGAAGTTTTGAATTTAGAGTTAATTTGCACTATCAAAAAGCAAATCTCCCAAGACTGGTCAAAATGTGTTAGATGAGGCTGCCTAAAGGCAGAGTGCTGTTGCAGTCAACTTTTGAAGGTGTTCCTCAAGTCCAAATTGAGGTCATGATAGCTCATTGGAAATCTATTTGTGTCTAGTTATCATTTTGCTCATCAAGCAAGTCATTTGACTAACTGAGCTAGGAGAAACCGGGATTTTCCCAAGGTCACTTTAGAGGTGCATCGATTCTCCCGAGGCAGTTGTATTTTTGACATTTCTCTAAAACCATAACACCTGTGTAAAACGTGAAGGATGTGTTTCTTCCTTGGCCTATTATCGACAAAAACCTCTCTCGGGTTTCCAAAATTCATCTTCTCTTCCTCAAAAACATCATTTGAGTGAATTATTGAGCCTTCCTCTCGCCTGCAAGTATTATTTGAGAACAACAATTTGCAAACCATAGACCTAATGAATGAAATGACTCTTGTCCATTACAAGATAAAAAATTGACTGCCATGGAATTTAATAAACATTGATGAAAAGACCTAATCCAGCAAGTGCAAGACATGAGGGGAATGAACTGACAAGACCCTTTCGTCAGATTATGGCATGCTTCTAGCAGAATGCAGCTGAGCGAATGGAGCGAGACACCAAAAAATGAGATGCAGAAAGAGTATTGATATTTGACGGAGGACTGACAAGACTAACTCTAATTGGCTCCAATGGGGGATGGTAGCTCCATCTCCTTGGAGGTGCCAAGAACTGCATATCTCTGGGTGAGCAGACAGTGCCTTCGTCCATTGGTCTATGGAGTCATTACTTCAACAAACCACACAAGACTTTGAATCATTTATTGACTGAAACCTGACTCAGACCAACTTAATTATGGAACCAACATGACTGAAAAACTAACTGAATGCAAAAGGAAATGACTCATGATTGACTTAACTAAAACAAGAACTTACAAAACTTGTTTCAATGGTAGCAGTCCATCAAGATTCGAGGGTTTCAAATCATGATGACAACCACCTACGTATTAATGCAATATGTACAATCATGTGTAATGTGTCTTCCAATGTAACCAATCAAGTAGATGCTTCCTTGATTGATTCTCCTGATCAGATCTTCTAGTCAACAACAAATACTGGTAACTGGGCTTCCAAAAACATAATTGACCATCATTTCCTTCATCACTGAATACTGCAATAATCACCTTTACTGCTGACTGCAACAGATTTGCTATTGGATCCTGAAAAACATGAAGATTGACCTCTTGCTGGAAAAAAAAGGTATCTTTTTCTCTTGATTCTGGTCTTTCTTCATAAATAAGAGTATGTTCTGGGTCTTCAAAAAATTCTGAACAAGTGGATGAACAAATCTCCTTTTCAAAGAACATTTCAAAACATGAGACATATGAGGAGGAATCTAAAAGGGAATTCTGAATGGTCTGATTTTCTGTAGTCTGAATACACCGTAGGTCATCTTCATATGATATGACAGCGAGATTATCATGTTCCTCATTACTTTCATCAATCAAGAGAAAAGAAACTTCAGATGATTCTTGAAACCCAACAGTATCATTTCCATCATCTACCATAAATTCATTCAAAGGAACGTTTTCACTTACTAGAGCGAAGACCTCATCTTGTTGTTCATGAACTGACTGGATTTCCTCTTTATGAAGACTGTGTTCTGATGACATGAGAACATTTGGATCCAAAACTCCATCTTCTTCATCCCAAATGATTTTAGCAGCAGAGTTCTCTTTCATGGGACTTAGTACAAGGTTTTCTTGGTCATCACAATCTGAATATGAATCTGAAATGGGTGACTTGACATTATCACATTCTGGAATTAGAACTGGACTTCCTTGCATGCTGTCTTCTTCTATGGATAGATCTAAACCGACACTTTTTCTTTCATCACTTTTAGCCATATGGAACTCTTCAACCTGTTGATCTATTTCATGTAATTCATGTTGATTGTCAAGATGCAAAATTCCTTCATTTTCCCCCGTAAAAAATCTTGATGCTGCTGCAAAGTTTCCTAAGCATCTTGATGGGACTCCTCTAGTTTCTCTTCATGTTGCTGAAATGGATTCTCGTACAAGGCTTCCATGATCTCATCATCCATAAAATTATCATCCTCGTAGTATTTTTCAAGGCTTTCAATAAAAGTAGAAGCATGTTTGCAACAGTCATGAACTAGATTTAATGATGGATAAGAGTCTTTATATCTTTCAATGAACAGGGCATGAAAATCCTTTAAACAGTAAATACAAGCAGATGGCAAACTTTCATACCAAGATTGGGCTTCACCTTCTAGACTGGCCAGGAATATCTTCATTAAGAAATCTTCCAGAAAATCAACTTTCAACTTGCGAATATGCATGTGAATCGAACTAGATGTAAAGCAGCATCCTTCCTACCATCGTCTTTAAACGTAGGCAAATTCCTTGACCAACCTACTTTCGGAATCTTATTTGGAAAGACTGGAATGTGATCTCGGCTCATGGGAGCGTATCTTATTGCAATCCACTCTATTTTAAAAAATCTCAAAGCTACTAATCCCTCTGCAGTGGAGTCACCATGAAGCACCGGTTGCTAGATTCTTCAGTGAAAGGAGTTGCTAGGTGAATGATTTCAGCCGTCTTCTTATGTCTGATCGATGTTCACCATCAACCATCAGATCTAAGCTTGATAGATGTACTGGGGAAAAACAATCTTCAAGCAAACCATTTTCTCCCCAGTGGAGTTGCCACTATGTTAGCACCTAAATCTACCTTAGGCTGAAGGAAGGCAAAGTTCAGGGTAACCACAAACCACGCTCAGTCTAGTAGATAGCCCTACTAGAATAGGAGAGGTCTCTCTCTAAGTCATGCTCAGTGAATAGATAAACAAAATGATCTGAGATGGCTTACAGTGAATATTTATTTTAGGCTAGTAAATAAATATGGATACAATAAGCAAATTTTTATAAATGACAGAGTTTCTGGGATGTATGGGACCAACGGATAGTAATGAGCAGAGAATTTAATACAAAGGCATAGATTACTTCGTGAGGCAAGACAGGCGGAAAGTCTAGCAATTTAGTTTGAAATAATGCAGAATGGAGAGATTGCTTAGGAGGGTGAAAAGGGCATAAGTACATGAATCCTTTTCAACAAAAGAAAAACACACAGCATGAAACTTTCCCACAGGCAGAGCAATAAAAATGAATTCTACCTTAGCTTACTCAGAAAATTTCACTGGAAATGAATATGAATGAACTATGAAACATAATGAAATACATATGAAACATAAAGAAAAACACATTTGCTACACTCACAACCACATGAATCTCATGAAACAGAGCCATTGCCTTTCATAAATCCTCTGTCAAATTATACAATGAAGAAACAGAGTTTCTTTCCCATAGTCTCCCAGAAATTACAAGCCAACCAACCATTTGCAAATAGTTTGCATACAAAAATAGACTATGCCATGGGGAAATAAAATTACCAAGAGTTGGGGAGTTTTTCAAATCATTACAACGTGGAAGTGGAAAACCAACCATTAGTTACAGGTGCAACATTACAAAAATGACAAATGGCTTGGGTGACTGCTCGCCTTCCTTTGCCACTTGGATAGAAGCCAACCTTTAGTTAAAATACTTTAAACTTTTCCTTAGATGCTGAAAAAATTGTAGTGTAAATGAGTGGGCCCACTTGGAGAAATTCGTGAATCGAAATTTCACGAAACGGAAGTGATTTTTGCCTTTTGGTCTATATGCGCCGCGCCCAAATCTATATGTGTCGTGCCACTTTGGAGGTGATTTTGAGATACCTACTGGAGTCCAAATTGTGCCCAAGTGTGTTTTTTTGCAAGCCCTACCTATCTACTTTCCAACCCAAGTGTAATTTCTGAATTTTGTGCTCATTTTCCCCTCCAAAACTTCATTCTCCGAAGACGGCTTCCTGTGTGTCAAAATAGGGGCAGAGAGGTCATTTTTTGAGTGTTTTTGACCTCATGGAGACTCAAAACTTGCCCAAACTTCTTGTCCATGTACCAAAAGGCATGATTTTTTATGTGAAATCCAAAAATGAAAGCCATTTGTGATTTGGAGCTCCCAATCCTAAGCGTCGCGCCGTTGGCTCGGCGCACAGGGAGAAAAACCCTGTTTTGTGCCCAAAAATTTGTCAAATGACCGAAAATGCTCCAAAAATGTTCAAAATTTCTTGGCCATGCATGAGAATCCATTCATTTTCATGATGAATAAAAAATGCAAACCATTCTTGATTTGGAGCTCCCTATTATAAGCGTCGTGCCTGGGCGCGACGCATAGAGCCTGTCCATAGCCCTTTTTGCAGGATACTTTTGGAGGCCTTCTCTGTGTCCAAATTGGGTGAAATATAGCTCGTTGGAAAGGTAGTTGAGTCTAATTTCCAAATAAACTATAATTTTTTAATTTGGAGTTCATTTGACCTGTCAAAAAGAAAATATCTCAAGACTGGTCAAAATGTGCCAGATGAGGCTGCCTCAAGGCAGAGTGCTGTTGCAGTCAACTTTTGAAGGTGTTCCTCAACTCCCAATTGAGCTCATGATAGATCATTTGAAAGATATTTGTGTCTAGTTATCATTTTACTCATCAAGAATGTCATTGGCTAATCGATATAGGAGAAAAATTGAGTTTCCCAAGGTCACTTTAGAGGTGCATCGATTCTCCCGAGGCAGTTGTATTTTTGACATTTCTCTAAAACCATGACACCTGTGTAAAACGTGAAGGAGGGTTTTCCTCCTTGGCCTATGGTGGACAAAAATGTCTCTCAATTTTCCAAAATTCGTCTTTTCTTGCTCCAAAACATCATTTGAGTGAATTATTGAGCCTTCCTGTGGCCTGCAAGTATTATTTGAGAACAACAATTTGCAAACCCTAGACCTAATGACTGAAATGACTCTTGTCCATTAAAAGATCAAACATTGACTGTCATGGACTTTAATAAACATTGATGAAAATACCTAAGCCAACAGGTGCAAAACATGAGGGGAATGAACTGACAAGATCCTTCCGTCAGATTATGGCATGCTGCTAGCGGAATGTAGCTGAGTGAATGGAGCGAGACACGAAAAAATGAGATGCAAAAAGAATTTTGATCTCTGACGGAGGACTGACAAGACTGACTTTAACAGGTGGAAGTCACTAATAGAGCTTTGCAATGAATTTTGCCGAAGGTATTGAGCAGCAACAGAAAAGATTGGGCAGATCGATTAGTTGAGGCCACCTGGGCCTATAACACCACCTCGAAGACCACCACAGGGTTCACACCCTATGAGATGGTCTATGGGAAGAAGGCTTTGTTGTCAATAGAATTTGAATATAACACACTAAGGATGGCAACTCAACTCGACCTAGATCTCAGCCATGCACAAAAGGAAAGGTTACTTCAACTAAATGGATTGGATGAACAAAGATTGCAGGCCCTTCTCCACTCAGAGGTAGTCCAGCTTCAAAGGAAAATATGGCATGACAGACACCGCAAAGAGAAACAATTTCAGGAAGGAGATTGAGTGCTGCTATATGATTCGAGGTATAAAGATTTCAAGGGCAAACTGAGGACAAGATGGCTAGGACAGTACACAGTATAAATGTGCAATGAAAATGGTTCAGTTATGATCAATACCAGCAATGAAGAAGCCGTCCCCATGCTTTTCAATGGGCATAGGTTGAAAAACTACAAGAAGCCCCTCTCCAAACAAGAATTCATTGAGAATCTGAGTAAAAAAGTGTTAGTAGTGGAGCAAGTCTCAGCCTCCACTCCACCCAAACTCTAAAAAAAGAAAAAAGAAAAAAAAGAGCAGAATAAAAGATCCCTCGGTGAAAACCTCCCCTTGGAGGTGCCCAGGGTAGGCAATGAGGGTGGAAACCTCCTCGAGGCACCCCAACTATCTCGTAAAAAAAAACAGAGAAAAAAGAAGAAGAAAATAGGACCTGAAAAAATTAACTTCTTTTGAGTACTTTGCCAGTTACAGGAGGGCCACAGAAGAAAAGGGGCATGGCCGAGCCAAATACACCTTTGATAGATCATTTCTCCATTGCCATTATCTTTTCCCAGTCCCTGGTATCACTTGTTTAGGAGATTATGCATCCTACAGGAAGCTCTGTGCATTCTACATGAGGCTCCTGTAGAAACCACAGAGAGCTTGAAATCAAGTCTATAAAATCATCAGGGGACTAGAAACTTGTCCAAAAGACCTGTGGACCCTCTACTACAATTCATCATCCTAACTCTCCATTCCATACCTGCACCACTACATTTCCACTAGCTTCTTTCCTCGCTCCACAAGAAAACACAGAAATCCTATTTCTTTTGTTAAAAATAAAAATGAATAATAAAATAGAAGAATCCTTAGCTTATCTCTTACCTGGTGCATCCTAGTTACTTTTCCTTAGCTAACAGAACCTTTCTCAGCTATCTCTCCAGTCCCCATTCAAGCGTCAGCCAAAATTTTTAGGGGGATAAGTAGTTACAGGAAATCCTGCATGATTCCTATAATGGTTGATCCCCTTAAAAATTGAGCTCCAGAGGTAGGGTCAGTGTAGCCACAGATGATAAAACATGCAAGGAACTAGTCTTGGTTAAAGATCACTAGCATGAGGTAGCCAAGCCACAGGTGCCAGCAATAGCAGTCCATGAACAGAATGCCAAAGTCTAAGCATGCAACAACAAGGTAGCGACTAATAGGTAAGTGACTAAAACCGTTCCTCTGTTTCATGAGTATAATTTAAAAATTGCATGGACAAGTGAGACGGTTGCGATTAAATGAGATCAGTGGCCAACTAACTGGCCACCCTCGTCTAGTTCAAACAACACCCCTCGTCCAAATCAAACAACACCTCACCCAGTTCAAACAGTGCTCAATGGGTACAGTTGGCACGTATGTTCAGTCAACTCGAGAAAAACTCAAAACAGGTAGTGGTGGCATATAACAAGAATTCTATAAGTGATTACAGGAAGGTGGCATGAAGTTTCATAATGGCACTGAAATAGGGACCAACGGTCCGGATGGGGATAACGTACCCTTCCTGCCACCTCACCTCGTCACTGCAGAACACTCACATAAGCTTAAGTACGTTGCAGTCGACTGCCTTCACCACCTTGGTTTTCATTTGCATCAACGAGTTCTCAGCTGTAGAAACCTACCTACCACCTCTAAAGCCTCGAAACAGTCGCTCTCTGTTAGTTTCAAAACCCTTCCACGTATCAAGCTCTATAAGAGCATTATTGCACTCTACGAGAGCGGAAACACAATCCTACAGGAGCCCTTCTACAGGAGGACCAGTGAGCAACATCACAGAAGAAAATTCTGGATTTCTATGGAAAATTTGAGCTCGAAAAGGTAGGCTTAGTAAAACCCACTCTATATTTCCATATATATACAAAAGGTGGTGGGATTCGAAGCGAAGTATTGAGTTTAAAATAAGGGAAAAGTGAGAATAGAGTCTGCCTGTGTTTTTGAAAAAATATATACAGTTTCTCCATTTTCTCTTTGCACTGAAAAACTATCTCTTTCTCCTCCATGGTATTTTCCTATGTAAAGAGATGATGCAACTTTAGAGAATTAATCCTGTCAAAAAAAAAAGTAAATTTGCATTGGCCAGTTTGTTTACTTTGTGGAAGGAAAAAAAAATTTGTCCTGTATACTCTGTGTTTTTAAAAAGATATTTTTTCCCTCAAATAGACCGAGAAGTAAATTAAGTTTGAGAATAGAGTTTGAAGGGAAGGAAAATGATTTTTTTTTTTATTAAAAATGAAGAACGCGAAAAATTCTCTCTCTGGTTCCAAAAAGAAAACCTCAGTTGTTCCTTTGTTTGCGGGTTTGAAATTTACTGCATTTCTCCTCACCTGAAACATTCCAGCAATCTCTGAACATCATGATAGGGGGTTTTATGAGGAAGGAGCCTTTGAATTCAACTATGCTGCATGAACATCCAGAAGTGGTAGCCTTCTTTACCAGGGAAAATTGGATGCTTTTCTTTGAAAAAATTCATGGGTATGATGAGGGAGTCACAGAGGAATTTTTATTGCCTTTAAAACCTCACTCAAAAACCCATGCCACAGTCAGTTTCAAGGGTCTAACCATAGAACTTACACCGGAATTCATCAACAGGATTATAGGTCTCCCACTTGGACTACCATGGAGCAAAGAAGAAAAACCATTGGGCCAAGTGGCCAAGAAGACCCTTTTCCAGTCTAATGAACATCCTATGGAAGATAAGAATGGAATCAGGAGGACAAGTATACCTTATCCATGGGGTGAGGTCAGTTATTAGTTCATGAAATATATCTCGTGTGAAGGTAGATACAACATATTCTATGGGTATCATTTGAGGCTGTTACATGAACTAAGATATGGCATGGACCTTCCTGCATCAAGAAAACTCAGTCTTCCATATTTTCTCCTACAATCCTTAATAGAATATAGCACCAAATTGAAGGCAGGGGTTCTAGACCAACTGGCTCACCATGGGCTAATTAAATTGCTAGTGGAGGATACCCTCCACACTTACATAATCCCCATAGCCTTGAAGATTTTCAAGAACATGACTAAAGAGGATGATATAAAAACTCCCACTGATGGCCTTATTCCATTTGGAAGTGAAGAGGAGGAACAAGAAGAGGAAGCTGAGAATGAAATGCATGAAGAAGAAAAAAACATTCAATTGGAAGAAGAGGAACCCCACACAGAAAAAGAAGAAAAACAGAGAGGAGAGGAGAAACATGACACCACCAAAGATGAGCCTAAATCAAAGAAGAAGATATAGCCAAAAGCATAAAAAGGGAAAACCACAGTAAAGAAAAAGAAGAGGACAAGAACTAAAAAGAAGAAGCCTAAGACAGTTCAGAAAAAGGTTGCCACAGGAAAAGCAGCAACTAAGCAAGAAGAGGAGAAAACAACACCAGAGACAATAGAAACAGGGAAAACAATAGAAGAAGAAGAAGAAGAAAAGCAAGAAGAATTGTCCCCTGAGACACTAGCAAAAGAGGCAGCAACTATTCTTGGTGCACCTTGTACTCCAGCCAAGCCCAAAGGAAAAAGGAAGAGACAACCATCTATGTACTTCAAGGCTCAAAAGAGCACCAGAATAAAGATGGGGAAGCCTCAGCCACCTTCAAAGGAGCTCATCATCATTGAGGATATCCCTACTGCAACAGGGGAGGAATCTCCCTCCAAAACCCCCATCACTTATGAAAGAGGAAGTCCTAAGACCTCTACTTGGAAGGAAAGGATCAAACTAATGGACTCTAAAACAGTCCTATAGAAGGTGCAGACCTCTCTATAGGAGACATTGGTAAAGCTTCAAGAGACTGAAAAAATTGAAAATAAGGCAGAAGAACAGACCAAGGAGGAAGACAAGGCAAAAGAGATACTAGAGGCTGGACCTCAACCTAACTTAGGCTCTTACTACAACCTTTTGGAAGGTGGGAAGATCATCCCAAAAAAGTTTGCAGTCCCCCTTTTCTTCAATCTGGAAAAGGAAAGAGTCAGGACCCATACATGGATGCAGATTGCAAAATCAAATGGGGTGGAAGACATCGGACACATGGAAAACAAATTGAAGGAGATGGGCAAAGAATTGAGCATGGTCAGGCATATAAAAAGCATCAAAAGATCTCAATTGGAGGTAGAAAATGAAATATTAAAGAAGCAGCTGCAAGAAAGGGAACCTCAAGGAGGAAATGAGATGTCAATCTTAAAAAGACAACAATAGGAAGAGGAACCCCAAGCAGAAAATGAAACAGTAATAAGGCAGCAACAGGAAAGGGACTCCCAGGTAGAAAATGAGGTGTTGATCTTGAGGAGGTAGCTACAGGAAAAGGAATCCCAATTGGCTTGCATGGCCAACTGGGCTATGGAAGCATTACAATGCAAGTAGCCAGCCAAATCATATGCGGTGTACCTCAAGGATCAATGGCTCCAATTTCAAATCAAGACACTAGCCCGGAGGGGCACAATACCTTTTCAGGATTATGGCCAATTCATGCAGCTATGTGATCACAGTTCAGCTGAGGACAAAGTGAAGCTAGCAGAGTTTTACTTGCACAACATGGCACTTACTGACATGAACTTATGGGATCCAAACGTTGTGTTGGGAGACTTGCAGCTGATGGCCATGGCATCTTGGATGAGCCATGAAGAAAAAAGGGTAGTAGAAATCCATAAAATGATGGAAAAAGAGTTGAACGAACCCCTGATGATTAGATCAGAACAAATAGAACCCATGGCTCTCATCTATGTCCACCAACACTTTGCAGCAAATCCTCAAGTTGTCCCAGACTACGTTGACAAGCTGGCCTAGGCTATTGCGCATTTTGAGGACATGGAGAGATTGTTTGGAGATGACTGCATTCATGCCTGCATGAGAAGGTAGAATACATTGCCACATAGCCTACGGATCAAGGAGTATCACTCCCCAAATAGGATGTGGGAAGCCATGAGCAGAGTGCCACTTTATAAGCACTCTATGCAAAGTTTGAAGGCCAATTGGATTGGCCTCAAATTCAGTCCTCCACTACAGCTAGGATTGCTGGAAGGAGTAAAGAGGAGGAAGAATAGAAACAGTGGGAAGAGGTTGATAGAAAGGCAGGTTTCCATGATAAAGAGGAAGATATCACATCAGAGGCATGGGATGTTAGGGAATCTATCAGAGCCATCAAGGATGGAGAGTTAGACTAGTTGCTTAGAGGATGATCAATGCATTTAGTAGGGGGGTGATGAAGAGCCCCATAAATGGGTAATTGTATGGGCTTATTTTGCCTCTTATTTCGACTTAATCCACCATTCTCATAATTTTATTTCATGCTTTTGAATATATTTATGCTAATAGAGTGAATTGGGTTAGTCATTTTGCCATGTATTCTAATGTGTGCTTTATGCAAATTTTTTGGTCAATTTTGGAGAAAGTCAAGGGATTTATGAGCAAATGGCACCAAAAAATTGAGGAAAACAAGGAAGAGGATTTGTAGGGGGGTTTCTCCTTCATTTATGACCCCTTTCCTCAAATCCTCCATCAGCAACTCAGACCACAAAGGTCCACATTGATGCATCCAAGGGACATCCGAGCAAGTAAAGAAGGATTGTTGTTTATCTCCAGTTCTGGGAAGTCGAGTTCCTTGATTTTAGGATTATTTTTGGAGGACTCCATTTGTATAAATAAGGGGGCTTCGAGCCTCCATTTTTTAGCTAGTAATTAGTAGAATTTTCGCACTTTTTTGCAGCACTTGTTTAGCTTATTTTTGAGTTCCTTTTTTAGAACAATTTATGTAATGTGACTGTTATTTTTGATAATGAAGATGGAACAATTTTTGAGCAAGCACTGATCTCTTTCAGAGGGATGAAGCTCTTTGGTTAGGGCCCAACCCAAGCTTCCCAGCACCTCCTACCTTGTACTTATGTTTTGATTCAGTTCATGAGTTAATTTCTATTACATAGATTCATTTTACTTTGCTAGATTAGGTTGCTTTTGATGGTTTGCATAACTATTTTGTGTTTCAATTGCTCAAGTAGGTTACTAAAGTGATAAAATAAGATTCAAAAAGGCCAACAACGGGCCTTGGTCTCCTTTCTCCCTTGCTGGGATCATGATTTGAGGTCAAGGCACTACTGCTACCACCAAAAACACATTTTTGCTCTTCCATGCAACTGCTAGTGGGATGACTTGATTTGGAAAGATTGATTTGTTGACTCAGATTCAGTTGTATAGATCATTTCTTGTTCTTTTCCAATATATATCTTTGCATTCTTTCCTGTTCAAAGGTTATTTTTCAACATTTTCTATTTGTAAGTTAGAAATTAGGTCATGCTAGATAAATTTTTGTTTTCATAGTATAGTTAGTTCTTTCTTTGATCAGTTTTTGTAAGTAGATGTGCAGATCTCTTCCAGGACACCTCATCCCACCATACATCCATAAAACAACCAACACCAGCTCACTTCTCATAGATTTCCCAAGTCATTTGCAATATTTCACCAATCTGCCCTAATTTCTGTGTTTTTCTCCATAAGCTTTCCTCTCGTCATTTGAACAAATCCAATTGTCATGTTCGTTCTTCATCTTCCTTGAAAAGTTCTAGGCACCTCAACACCTTCATCTAGCCTTCAGTTACGCTTTTCCATCATTCTTCCACCTTCAAAACTCCAAAAATAGCTCTTGGCCTCCTACTGTAGATCCCCTGCGACCTCCCGTACAATTTCCTGTGAGTGAATTTTTGAATTCCGATTGCTATGAAAGTCTTCAGAAGGGTACTAGGTGCTTCTTAGGACCTCTCCACGCCTCCCTCCACCTCTGTAAAAGCCAAATCCATCTTCCTTTGCCACCAAAATTCTGCAAAACCACAACCAGATAAATCACAAGCATAATAATTTCACATAAAAACACTCAAAAGCACAAAAATATATTTTCTTCTCATTTCTTTTCAAAAGTAGCTTGAATAAATGAAATTTACCTTTTTAGTAGTCAATGGCACTCATTTCATTAGTTTTCATCTCTTTTCCTACAAAAGTAGGGTTAGTGGGTAAATTAGGGTTCGCTAGGGTTTGCGTTACATTTCAGTTTTCTTTCTCTTTCTGCAATAGAATAGCCTCTGTAGAGTTAGCTTTCTTTCATCACAGTTAAAAGCTTCTTTTGGGAATTCATAAAAGTTGGCTTAAGCTCCTAGTGGTCTTGCGCCAACTGACCAAGTGATAGCCTGTAGTAAGAGCTAGTACTTATGCATACAACATCGTCGCTTCCAAGTTTGTCACGAACTATTGGGTTGATAAAAGTAAGGTAGGAAGCCCCAAGAGTTGCAGCATTATTGTTGCAATACTGATGTTCAACAGATACCATGCATACAATGAAGGAAATGATCAATTCCAATTGAGAGGCCAAAGCCTCACTTACCGCTCCTCTTGAGGACTTCTTCTTGGACTTCTTGAGTGGACAATTTGTAGCAAAATTGCCCAGCTGATGACAATGAAAACACTTAACTTTCATCATTTCTTTCTTCTTACTTCCATGATAAGAATCTGATTTGGAATGGTAAGATTTCCCTTTCCCATTCTTCACTAAGGCACAATTATCTCATTCATCAGACTTTGATGAAGAGCATCCCTCATGTTCCTCCTTATCTCCTCCTGCATCAAATCCAACCACAGTCGTTCCCAATCTGGAAGCTTCTCCTGACCATTGATAGATTCCTAATAACTATGCCAAATCTTTGGGAGTCCTAGAAGAGTAAGACTCACCATATCATCCTCAGCAGCCGTGATTCCACCACTTCCAAGTTCATCATGACATTGAATGAACTTGGTCAAGTATTTTGGAATAGTCTCACCTTTCTCCATTTTGATTTTTTGAAGTTTGTCCTTCAGTGACAATTTCCTTTGGTCATTGTTTTTTAATTCAAGTTCATCAATTCTTTCCACATAGCATACAAATTTTCCTTTCCATGGAGACCTGAGACAATGTGGTCTCGAACCCCCTCAAGGATTACCTACCTCGCCTTCACCACACAATTCTTCCATTTGGCTAGATTATGTGCATCCGGTGTTGCTGGCTTAGGAATTTATTGATCAAAGAATTCCTTCAAGCCATTATCCTCTAGCACAACCTCCATTTTGTTCCTCCAGGCTATAAAATTTAGGCTACCTTCCAAGGCATACTTGAATGGGAAAATTGTAGAACACCATCTACTAATCCTGAAGTATGTATTGCAAATTCAAATTTCACCTATAACTCAAAAATTCAGAATCTCCTCTAGTATATTGTTCTCAGCTCCGATACCATGTAGAAAAATCATGTAGATTCACAAGTTCATGCAATTTACTAAATCAAATGACAAGAAACTAGTTCTACTTTCAACCAGCAAAGCCAATAGATCGATGAAAACAATAATAGAAAGAGGAATACAAATTAATGGCACATAACACAAGATGTCTATGGGGAAAGCCACTGCTCAAAACCTCACTATCTGTATTGCATATATTAGAAATATGACTGAATATACAAAGCTTGTTCTCACTAGAAAAGTTCCGCACAAGTATGTTCAACTCTCTCAACTCACAAGCTAGATCAAGCCAAATCCTTAGCCTATTTAGCAGCTCTCCAAGCCTCTAATCACTTGCCTAGTTACTAGGATGAATAGCCGGTATTTAAAGGGAATTCATGCTTCCAAAATTGTGTAATCCAAATATAGGTGTTGGGATAGGGTCCCTAGGGTCAGTTTTGTGGTTAGTTAACCCAAGTTTTGTATAAATTTTGGTAAAATATGTAAAGTCTACACGAAATGTGGATGCATAGCACATAGGTAGATAGGAGTCAAAGGGTCTTAGCCCCTTGTTTGGGTCGTTTTTAAGATTCTCCCATGGTTCGTAACACTTGGTATTTTATGGAAGAAAGCTATAAATAGTTGATTCATAGCGAGTCTTATAGAAAAAATTAGAAGAAAGAATTGTGGACTTTGAGTGGTTTTTGTTGTTTTGGGGAAGTGCTAAGGGAGGAAGGCTTTGCCTCCTGTACTTAGGCAAGAAGGAGAAGGCTCCTATAGATGAGTGCATGGGAGTCCTTGGTAAGTCTGTAACTGAGTGTGCAGACCCCTGCAGCTAAGTGCGTAGGGTAGAAGAGTCTGTAATTTGAACGTTGAAGATCAATAAAGACTAATTTTGAATAAATACTGTGCATTTTTGTTGATTCTGTTTATGTTATATTCTGTCACTAATGATACTTTCAAAAGAAATAATATATGAATACTACATGAACCTACAAAATCTATCTTATTTCTACATTCTTTAAGTAATTATCTATGTTTGTCAAGTTAAAGGTCGATTCTTCTATGTTTTCTAGTGAATTGGATATATCTACGTGAAATCAGATATAGGGCTATTTATTGAGGTGTGAAAGTAGGTAGTTTACATGCTTAAGGCCTGCAAAGACTGATCGTAGACCTTCATGAAGGTCTTGAAGTTAGTTTGACTAAGTTATAGTAACAAGCCGTAGAAGGATATCAGTCTACATCAAGGTAGATCTGAGCTATAGGAGCCCAACAACCACTTATCATATATCCCTGGATGCAGAAACCTAGTTCTAGCATCCCCTAATACTGATTCAGGTGAGACTGTAGCCTGCGATATGCAGGTTGTTGTCGAAAGGGCTAGTAGTTAGGGTTTTGTTGGTTGGTGTGAACAACTCTAAACCTAGGTCAGGCCCCCTTAAGCCAACAAATGGTTCCATTTCCAGGACTAGGATATATCTAAGAGATGTGTGGTCAATGGTTTCCTACGAAGAAAGAGATTGATAAGTGGATTGAGTGAAAATTGCATGCATTCGTGGATCAGGAGAACAAGATCCCTAAATTATCCAAGGAGCAGTGATTGCAAATATTTTTGTATACCGACAAGATCAACACATTCTTCTTCTTCTTCCCTAAAGAACTATATGAGTGGTTTTCTAAATTAGCCGATAATTAAGGGACGTGGAGGCTCAAAAGCCCTATAATGTGGATCCCTGAACTCGTGCAATGTCTAGAAAAATTAGAAAGAAATATCACGTGGGATGTGGATCACTGGATTGATTGCACATTGGGAAGATTTGTGACCTATTTCGTGATTGATAGGAACATAAGTTATAGCGAAGCGAAGTGAAGGATCATTAAAGGACCACGAGGTAAGTATTTGAACTCTCTATAGACTTGGATTAAAATGTTGTTATGTGAAAAGAGGGTTATGCAGTTACCTTGTTGTTTGGGGCTATGTGAAGTGGGAGATTCTTTAGAAGAAATAGAGGATCTAACCTATAGTCCTCTCATTGAACCCCCTTCAAGTGACAACGAAGGGAAAATACTGACTACGCCACGAAGTGTAGTTTAGTTAATTGCATGAGGTATTCTAAGGATATCTCATCCATCCACTCCACCTACACCTCCACCTCCTCCTCATGCACCTTCGCCTACGCCTCCAGCTCCACCCTCACCTCCACCCCCAGCATTCAACATAAAAAATGTGATGAAGATGTCGATTTTTAAAGGAATGGGGACTGAAGATCCAGAACAATTTTGGTTTTTTGTAGATGTTGTGTGGACATCATAGCATATTACAAATTATTATATTAAGAAAGTGTAGTTGGATACAACCTTACAGGACTGTGCATTAACGTGGTATATCAAGTATTGTAATGATAACCCCAACGTGTCATTGGCAGATACCCAGCTAGCTTTGAAAAGGGAAAATTTTAAGGATGGAAATTTATATTGAAGTTTAGAAACCTTGGCGAATATAACTAGTCCATAAGATGCAATATATAAAATGTTTGGAAATATTTTTGTAAAAATATTCAATTTTCTAATAATTTTATGTAGTCTCTATATAAAATTTTGGTGATTTTTAAGGTAAAATAATTTTATACTATAAAATTTGGGCGAATACTTTTTAGAAAAAATAGAAATCAATGAATCTTCTTTTTGGAAAAAGCATGGAAAATTATCCCACTTGCGAATATTATCCCCTAAAATTTTCCTTGGCTTTGCACAAGGAGTTCAATAAGCCTAAGTTGGACGCATAGTGAGTAATTGAATTTAAGGAAATCTGACAGAAAGTTGATGAGACACCTTGGGACTTTGATCAGAGGTTGAAGTGCCTGATAAGGCAGGCTAATATGCAAATCTCAAATACCCAACATCATGATTGTTTTTAGCATCACTCTTTCCACATTTAAGAATACCTTTGTCATAGAATAAAATAACAACACAAGAAAAATCCTTGGATATCGCGATGAGGCTAGATGTATAACCTATTTAGGAAACAAACCTTGGAGTGCAATAGATTCATTCGTAGATGGAAAGCCTGCATTTGGAGTTGCAGATCCTAAAGAAAGGAAGGGAAGCTCAGCCGGAGGTGCGCATTGAGATCTGGTGTCTAAAATGTAAGATTCATGGACATGATAAGGATAATTTCCCAGACTTCAAGAATGATATTATAGGGGGAGGGCCTATACCTCTGAAACAAGAGAATAATGTTGGGACAAGCACTCGAGCTGCACTATGGAGCACTATTTGTTATGTTATAGGACAACATGCTACTGATAACTGCCATATATTGCAAAAGTTTGTATAGAACCCTTAGCAGTTATTTTTTAATTTCTGTAAGTTAATGTAGGAAACGATTAATGCCATTGTAGGAGTTATGAGTTGCTGATGGATAGAAACCCTTCCTACAAAATGCAGGTAGAGAACCAACCTCAGGATCAAGGCATAGGATCAGTGCATGAAGGATTCCAAGTTTGTGGATGAGGACAAGGCACTGGACTAGGACGAGTTCATAGGCCAGTGATCTACTATAACTGTGGTGAAGCAGGGCACTTCGCGCAAGATTGTACAAACCGCACACATCCCTCATGTTAGTATTGTTGACAATTTGACCATGTCATAGAGGAATTTCTAGTTCTTATGGCAAATATGCAAGAAAATAAGGTACAACCCCAGCAACCTATGCAGAACATTGAGATGATGAGGGTTGAGCTCCACGAAGAGGATCAGAGCATCAATATTGTGTTGAGAAGTGGTATGATGAGTGGCGCAGATAAAGGTAAGAAACATGAGGAAGACTATTGGGTATGCAAGGCTGCTGAGAAGGAAGTCAACTTTGATATGAATCACACTAAAGGAACTTTCTTGGATGAAAAGAAGAGCTTCGTCGAGGTTTCCACCTTGGGAAGTCAGGAGAAAATGTTGGAGACTAATGCGTAACTAGAAGTAGATCCTTCAATACTAGCTACCTTTCTAAAGACTTGTATGAATTTGTTGCATGATCAGAAATTTGTCTAAGGATTCCAAGACCTAATAGAAAAGTTCACAAATAAGGAAAAGACTCCTATGGAGCAGAGCATAGTAAGGAATATTGGTAAGAATAAGGCACAAATGAGGCATGAGATGAGGCTAACCGTGCAGATAGGTGACTATGAAATGGACCAGGTAATCTTGGATCTAGGGTCTGATGCGAATGCCTTGCCTAAGCAGACATGGGAAAGGATGGGGGACCTATGCTGCGGTGGTCTCCTATTCAATTGCACATGGAAAATTAGCGTAAGACTATTCTGATGGGGCACTTATATGGTGTAACGATGGACATTAAGGGTGCAAGTGCGCTTGCTGGCTTCGAGGTTATTGAAATAGTGGATGATAGTAACCCATACCTTGTGATATTAGGAATTGATTGGGAATTTGATATGAATGGGGTAACCAATTTGAAGAAGCAAAAGATGTCGTTTGAGAAGAAGTCGCTCAGGGTTGTAGTGCCACTAGACCTTGCAGAACGAGTGCGTTATACTGAACATGTGTGCGAATATGTAGTAATCGACGATGATCTGGATCAAATATACAAGAAAATAGCATGAGATGAGGATTGGATCAATCCTATAGCTGATGAAAAATTATGTGGTATAGGGATAGCTCCTGCACCTCATATGAAGAGCTTTAACATTGGCGGAATAGGCTATATGAGGTGTCTACGCTCTGTTGTAATATGATGACCAAGTGACTAAGGTGTGTCTCGAATAAGGTAAGGCATCTTCCACATTATGATGGTTTGACTAATGTGGAAATGTTTATGGATGAATTTGAAAGGGAAGTACGAGAAGAACATCGATTCCAGGCACTAGAATTGGTATTGCGTGCTATACCTCCCCGTTGGTGGGGTAGGCACAAGGAAAGATTTATGGGATGGAGAGAATATAGAAGGATGTTGAAGTGACAGTTTGGTTATGCTAATACTCAAATGACAGAAAAATACAGCGGGAAGGATGATCCACAAGATCATTTAGCACGATGGAGTAAGGCCGAGGGACAGAACCACAACCAGAATGGGTGCATATTTTTTTCATATGTTAGATACAATCCCAATGAACTGGTATTTGGAAATGGAGCTTCACCATGAAACTAATGAATGGGATATTTTAAGGGATATATTTCTATTAACCTTTAGCTTTGAAGATGGCTTTAAGAGCATTGATGAGGCATTACAAGAAATTAGAAAGTCGAAGGAACCAGTAGAATGGACTCAGCCATATTGGTGTACACAGTTGCTCCACGCGCTGGAATGCTATAATGTGATTGATGAAGAAGAGGATGAACCACAAAATATTACCATTCATGAAACTGAAGGACATCGTGAAGTCAAAGGACTGAAGTTGCAAACCCAGATATATCAGAGCCTTTGGAAACTCAACAATTAAACATTGGATATGAAGAAGAACCTAAGTTCCTGAAGATAAGATATTATTGGGATGAAGACACGATAGATAAGGTAGTTGACTTGCTGTGTGAGTACCAAGACTTATTCCCCATGAAGATTTTAGATTTGAAAGGGATTGTCGGGGATTTAGGTGTTATGAGGATCACATTGAAACCAAATGTGAATCCTATTAAGCTACGACCTTCTCAACTGAATCCAAAGTGTAAGGAGAAGGTGCGACTAGAACTGGATAAAATGCTAGAAGCTAGTATTATTGAGCCTGTAGAAGAATCAGATTGGGTCAGCCCAATGGTGGTCAAAGAAAAGAAACAGAAGGGAGAGATTTTCATATGAGTAGATCTACGAAAGTTGAATGATGCATGTGTGCATGATCCATTTCCAACATCGTTTACTAATGAAGTGCTAGAAAATTTTGGTGGACAGGAGGCGTATTCATTTGCTTATGGATTTTCGGGATATCATCAAATAAATATCACATTGGAAGATTAGAGCAAAAAAACCTTAGTGACCGAGTGGGGTTTATTTCAATATACAATTATGCCATTCGGATTGAAGAATGCGCTCACATTATTTTCCATAGTAGTGATTGTGACGTTCAAGGAGTTCATTCATAAGTTCCTAGAGGTATGTTTTGATGATTGGACTATGTTTGGGTTGGTAAAGCAACATGCTGTGAGTTTGCACCTAATGATGGATGCATGTCCAAGGTATCATATTCTGTTGAAATTAAAGAAATGTATATTCTGTATGTCTTTTGGGATTTTGCTCGACCATGTTGTCTGTAAGAAGGGATTCATGGTGGACCCTATGAATAATATTGTAATTGTGAATTTAGAACCACTGAGGAATGTGAAATAGCTACGCACAGCATTGGGACACACTGGGTACTACAGGAAGTTTATCAAGGCATATGCCTAGATAACCATGCTAATGGAGAAATTGTTAAAGAAAGATGAAATTTTTTGCTAGGATGAATATTTTCAGTGCAGCTTGGATGCCTTGAAGGAGAAAATGGTGACAATGCCTATTTCAATGTTTCCGGACTGGGAAAAGGAATTTCATGTGCATGTTGTTGCATTATGCATTGTGTTAGGAGCAATTTTAACACAAGTCGGTGAGGGAGAGATTGATAATATGATAGATTTTGTGAGTAGAAAGTTTTCCAAAGCCAGGAAGAATTACTCCACCAAAGAACGTGAAGGGTTGGTGATGGTCTGCGCATTGCAAAATTTTAGGCATTACTTGTTACGTGGACATTTTAAAATGTATATAGATCAGTCTGTGTTGAAGTACCTGATCAATAAGCTTGTGTTAGGGGGGAAGATATGCCGATGGTTAATATTGTTCCAGGAGTATGACTTTGAGGTTATTGTGAAGCCTGGAAGGCTAAATGCAAGCCCGGACCATCTATCCAAGATCGAAATAGGAGAGGAACCAAATAGTTTGGACGAAGGATTTCCAGATGCACAACTCTTTTCGATGCGTGTTGTGAACAATCATTTTTATGATATTATTAAGTTCTTAACTGTTAGATCAGCTACGAAAGGTTATTCCACTCAACAAAAGTAGGCATTAGTAGTTCGCGTTGTGGATTTTTTAGCAATTTTAGGCCATTTATATAAGATGGGGGCAGATGAAATATTGCAAAGGTATATTCCAGAGTTTGAACGTGCTAGTATCCTAGCTGAAGCCCATGGAGGAGTGGTAGGAGGTCACTATGTAGGGGAAGCGACTACGCAAAAGATCTTGCACACAAGGTTATGGTGGCCAATATTACACAAGGATTCTAAGGCATGCAATGCTTGACAAAGGATGAGGCAACGTTCATGAAGGGATGAATTGCCTTCAAATCCCAAAGTTTCATTGCAGGTATTTGAGAATTGGACCATTGAATTTATAGGTCCCATACAATCGCCAGGAAAAAATACAGGTGCATGATATATCATTACTGTAACTGAGTATTTAACCAGGTTGTAAAAACAATGGCTGGTGAAGGAATTTACAATGGCCACTACTGAGAAGTTTCTATTCGAGTATGCCTTAACAAGGTTTGGCTATCCTAAGATTTTGATGAGAAATAGGGGTACACATTTCCTGAATGAAATGATTAGCTCGATGTTGGAATAATTTCGGGTGTGTCATCAGAAGACCACACACTATCACCCACAAGCGAATGGAACGGTGGAAGCTTTTTATAAATTTTGGAGCACACATTGACAAAGGTATACAATGCACAAAGGAATGATTGGGACATGTGCATATCTATTGTATTATGGGCTTATAGGACAACCTACAAGAAGTTGACAGGACAAACATTGTTTAGGTTGGTCAATGGAGTTGAAGCACTAATTCCGATGGAGTATATTGTACCAAGTTTACAGATTGCAGCCTTTACTGAGATGGTGGACTACAACCTTGGAGGAATGGCTCGTGCAGATCATGGAGTTAGAAAAATACCTCTTCCTTGGAGTATTTCATGAGAAAGTGCAAAAGGAATGTGAGAAGGCATGGCATGACCACCATATTAAGCTGCACATGTTCAAGGTGGATGATTTGGTGTTGTATATGATAGCAAGTTCATGAAGCTTCTAGGAAAGTTTCAAATGCACTAGTTAGGGATGTACGATATTAAGGAGATCACGGATGGTGGTGCATTTCATCTCGTGAAGCTGAATGGAGAACCATTCCCTGGAAAGGGGAATGGAAGTAGGTTGAATCTGTACACAGGGGATCCTACCCCTGCACGATGACTATATGGATGCAGGACAATCTTATTAATCCAACAAGTTGCAATTCATTGTGGGACTATAAACTACGGTATCCAACTAGGTGACAAACATTGTAGAACAACTACCCAACGGATGACAGGGTTGTGACAAGTGGGGCTTCACTACATGAGCTGCACCATGGAGGAGGGTGTTGCACAGATGGGTCCAAAAGTAGTCGTTGAGGTTACTATTCATGATTAATGGCAAAAGATCAATTAAGAGGAGAGGTTAGGTGCTATTTATGGAGAAAATATTCAGAGATCTACACCCAAAGATGCATTTATTATTAGAATTTTGGGGGAACGATCGGATTTGAATTCAAAACTTCCTAAAAATTACACATGTTGGTCCAATGAAGAACAATTTGCATTCTGAGAGCCAGTTTGGTGCTTTACTATTTGACACTTATGAATCATAAGGTTTAGGAGGACATGATTTCCAGTCCAATATTTACAACGTTTCCTGAAATTGATCAGAGACTTGTTCTCCAGCAAATGACTATTACAAACCCCACCAAAGCCATACTGTTGTGTTTGATGCGCCACCAGGCTCTTAGAGTTCAAGTATGGTAGCTACAACCCCTATGCCTACTGCGCAGAGGTCACCGAGGCCAAAGTAATCCCCCGTAAAAGACAAACAATATGCCATAAAGGAGAAGTAGAAGAAGACAATGTCGGTGAGAGTGTCACTAAGTAAGGATCCAAAGGTGTGATAAAAGGAGAAGAAAGATAAAAAACTGAAGAAGGTGGTTGATTTAAAGGAGGAGTACTAATGTATCCAAGAATTGGATGTTGAAGAGGTCGAGCCCATCCCACGTCTTCCTGAGTATATCCTGTTGGGCCATGAATACGACCACTTTGTAATACTTATTTCATCCATTTTTACTCCTCTTTGTTATATCATCTATTATAATTTATCATTTAAATCCATTTTATAAAATATTTATGCTCTTATGAATGAATATTATTTATTCTCCTTTATTTCTAATAAATTGATGATTATGCGTAATTTTATCAGTGATAGTTTTAGTAAATCAGTTGTAACATTATTCACCATTTTTAGCCTCCAAGATAATTTCCAGATTGAAGATTTGATCATTAAAAGTGCCAACTCAGAAATGCACTGGAATAAGGAGTGACAGTTTTGCGGTTGAGATTCTGAGCTAATGGAGAATAATCTAGAAAATCTGGAACATGGGTTTTGTCCAAAACGGACCCAATTAACTTTAGTAAAGAACGGTTTGCCCAAATTCGAATTGTACTGAGAGAAACATAGGGTTCCTTGAGTACAATTTTCTCAGATTTGCTGTTGCGGTCGTCCTCCAAATCTCAGCTGCAAAGCCAAATTCGTCTTGCTCTTGTTGAGAGATGAATGGAAATATATCTTCTTGTTGATCAATTGGTTAGAAGCAATCCAATTTTGTAATACAAATCATGTTGTACTTATCTTTATTGTAACTTCTCTCTGATCTCTCTATTTAAATGAAAATAGAGGTCAGAGATGGGGATGACTTCAGGATGACTTTGGGGATGACTTTAGGATGAATTTGGGGATGGATAATTCAGAATTCAGAATTGGAGATTCAAGAATGATGATGGATTATTCATGATAGGATAGGGATTATTGCATTTCCATTGCAATCTTCAAAGCTTTTGCTGTTGTAATGATTTCACAATTTGAGGATGAATAAATAAAAGGGTTGTTGTACATTCTTTTCATTTGAAGTAGCTCAGCAGCGTCCGCTGGTGGCTAAGGGCCCAGCCTCTGGTGGAGTATGCTACTGTTGTGTATCATAGCTTTAAAATTGCTGCCGTGTGATGGTTTGATTTCCTTTTCATTTCTTTAAATTGTTTTGTTCAACAATCTTTTGTTTATGAACATTTCGCAGAATTGCTTGGTTATATTGAAATCATAATTGGATTGCGTGAGTGACAGAATTATTAATTATGAATTGAAATGTACTGCTGATAATTCTGATCTAATACTACGCTGTCTAATTAAGAATTGTGGTCCATTTAATTGCTGCTCATTTATAATTGCCATGGCTGTTCAATTAAGTTACTATTCAAATATAACTGCGATTGTAATTGCTTCAATAACTGCGATTAATGTTTATGCTGCTGGATTAAGGTTGCTGATTCAATTACATTTATAGTTTGTTGTGTCTTTCTAATTACTTAGTTGCTACTCCATTTACTGTCGTTCCATTTTAGACTTTCTATTCCATTTCCTATTTGCTGTTCCATTTTACTTTCTGTCATTCCATTTACTTGCATTTGCTACTTTGGTGTGAGAGAAGGTCTAAGGCTGTAGTGAGCCTCAGCAGTCGCTGCCTAGCTCCCAGACCTATGGTCCATGCTCTAATTTACTTTCCATCAGTTTCTAGAGGGATGGGTTATCGCTTCCGCACCCTTGACTGATAAGCTGCCTTATGTGATTTTATCCTTTTGAAGTAATTTAGTCATAGTTTGGCATCCGTTTACTCTTGTATTTTCTGAACGCTGTACTACTAAACATTACTCTTGAGTAAATAGCCGCCTTAGACTGAGTACACTCTTGAAATAAAAGGTCATCCCTGGGTTGATAATTAATGTGAAGGTAATTAGGAGTTTAAAAGACACCTTTTTATCGCTCCACATTTTAGCGCCGTTGCCGGGGAGAGTGTAGCCATTTCTAAAGAGTAGTGTGAATCTGATGAGTGCCTGCTAGGGAAGAGTTGGATCTTAAAAACAGAAGGTAAAAACCTCGTACGGAGCATGTAAAAGCCCTGCTCCCCCGTCCGCTTTCCAACAGGATTGTTAAAGAACCTAGGGTAGAAATAGATGTTTGAATTTTTGTGTGAATGATTAGGAAAAAGATAGAAATTAAAAAAAAAAATGAATCACATGATCTCACGCAAGTGGTGATATAAGCACCACCCATTTCACTAACCGATTGACAGGAACATTTGAAGGAGCCTTGAAAAAACACATGAAGAACATCTTAAACTATGGTAAGAAATGGCTCACGTTTCTACTTTTGAATTTCCTATCAAAGATCTAGGAGGAGTGACACAAATGAACATAATTCCCCCATCTTTACCAATTTTTCATGGTTTAGCAAATGAAGATCCACATACATTTTTGCTTGAGTTTGAAATACTTTGTAAAGGATATGATTATTACACTAACAATCAAAGGTTGAAAGTGTTTCCTCTTACTCTAAAAGGAGCAGCTCTCCGATGGTTCATGAGCCTAGGTGGAAATTGCATCCAATCATGGGAGGACATGAAGAACATATTCTTGAAGAAGTACCAAGACTATTGCAAATCCAATGAAGATATTTTCGATATGATACAAAGGGAAGATGAAAGTTTGGAGGACTATGTAGATCGATTTCAATACAACTTTCAAAAATCAAAATATAAGCATTTGGAAAAAGAGATCTTAAAAACCCTCCTTCTTAAAGGGATCAAAGATAAATTTTTAGAACTCTTAAATTTGATAGGAAAAGGTGATGTTTTCAGTTATCATATGATGATGTTTGTGAGTTGTGCATAAGGTATTCAAGAGGAATCTCCAAGGCTGGTAAGAATTCTAGAGATGTTTGTTCTTTCTTTTCCAAATCTGCTACAAGAATAGGAGACATAAGAGCTTAAATCAATGTTTTATTTGAAAATTTTAAAGTTGATTTGATTAGCTCTCTAAATGAAAAATTGGATGTTTTGCAGGTTCATAAAAATCAAGAATTGGATGAAGTGTTTTACCCTCAGGACCGAAAGGAGCATCTCATAGATTCTCACTCTTCCTTATCTAGGATGGAAGTAGCATATCAAAGAGGTAAGGAAGTTGCAACAAGGTCAATAGGTATGGTTCAAAACACTTCTTTTCCATTCTCTTAATTGCATAATCCATTATGGAATACTCACATGTTAGAGCAGCCATGCGAATCGCAATATAACCACCACCAATCTTGTCTACAAGTTTGGCACGGTTCACCTTATGATTGCATGACTACTCTCCCTCATCTTGTAGCACAAGCACATTCTCGATATTCTCCACCAGCTCTTCCACAACATTCTGCTTGCATATCATATTCTTTCACACAACCCAATCAACCACATCATCAAAATGCTCCATTCCATACACAATTCCTTGCTCAACTAATTCCACACCCTCGCCACAATAAACCAGTACAACATACTTATAACGTTGAACTGCCAAATTTACCCACCCTTCCCACCCATTCTATCTCACATGCTCCATTAGAGAAAACTTACAATGAGATTCAGAATGTTTCAAATTCAAAAATTGTAGATGCTATGGAAGAAAATGAGGTTTCTTTTAGTATGCATCAACAAACCATTTTAAAAGCCCAAGAACTTCATGGTATGATGGCTATGGGAAATCATCAAAGTAAAGGATATATTGAAGATTGGTTTCACTCCATCATTTTTTTGCAACATCACTCTATGCTTCAACAATTTTTGATACCATTTTTTCAAGGGAAGTTGGCTTCTCATACCCTAATATTCATTAAGATGCATTTTTCAAATTTGGGTATGTGCATACATGGAGTCTTATTTTGAAAATTGCTCCACTGGAAGTACTCATATACGTAGTCATATTCATTTTTCAAATCAAAATAGGTTAGTGTAGAAAATAAAATAAATAAGGGAATAAATAAATGCATTTTGTTTTTTTTTTTTTTATGTAAAACTAGTTGTTTTTTTGTTGCAACATGCTATGCAAATTAACATTGGTGATAATTTTTTAATTCATTTGTGTATGTAGATAATTTATAATAGAAATAAAAATTCTACAAACACTTATATTCATTTTTATCATCAATATGAAAAAATGCTTGAATATCATTTTTTTTTTGGCTTGCGGGCTTGATGAAATTTTTGAAAAACAATCGGGATAGTCATGTTTTGAGGAACCAAAATGAAATATTTTTAAAACATGTTTATATCCTAAGTAGCACTTGATGTCTACTTTCCAACCCAATTTGAATCACTCAATTTGGATTTGAAATGAAAAAGTTAGAACCAAAACATTGACAAGGTATCTAGCGGGCAACCTAGGAATAGAGTTGGGACAGTCAGTTGTTGGAAGCCTAAATGAATGAATTTTTAAAACAGGTTTCTATGGTAGATTCCCCTATGAATCTAGTTTACAATGCAATTTTAATCACTCATTTTTGATATCGTATGGGGAAGTTATGATCAAAATACTGACTGTCTATCATAAATCAACACTCTTAAAACTCTGACTTTCCGGCTGTTCTTTACAGTATTTGAGCTATCAATTCTTCTTTTATTCAAAACATGTTTCTATTGGATATAAATAAATGAATCTAATTTCATTTCCAATTTGAATCATTTGAATCCAACATAAAACGAAAAATTTATGCTTGAAATATCAACTGTTGGTCTAAGCTGGGTAATCGAAAATGACTATGTTATACAGGTTGTTCTAACTAAAATTGACATATCATATTATTGAATTTTTAAAACCTGTTGCTACTGGAGATAAAAATTTGAATTAGCTCTCATTTGGCTTTGGAATCACTCAATTTCGATGAAAAACAAAGAACTTGTGATTAAAACACTGCAGGTTAGCATGATTGGCCACTGCTCTCCCGCAAGTGACAGATAAATTTTTCTTTGTTATTTTCTCAATGGATTTGTTATATAGAGTAACTACTTGTTGATTTTTGCATAATTCTTGGATTAGGGGAGCCCAATCACCTCTCTTTCTCCACGATTTAATGTTTTATTGCAGGTAGACACTCGTTTTTTTTCAGGTCTTGGGAAAGTAAAAAAGGTCAATTTATGGACGAGTGATTTTTGAAAGAAATTTTATGAAACAAAGGGAGTTTCATCCAACTTATTACCCAACGGATTCATAATACAACAAATAAAGAATTGATTTCTATTTGAAGATTCATGTCATGTTTTTGCTGCCAAAACATTTTTCAAAGAGATCATTTTTTTTACATAATATCATAGCTGTTGTAACTTAATTTATTTATTTACATACTGTTTTTTTGTTATTTCTTTTCTAATTTCTTTTATATTTTGTTTTTAAGGTGTTACTTCATTCAAAGTGTAACTCATCCTCAGCATCAATGCCATGAACAACTAAGTTGTTTTTTTTTGCATGCTTACATTTCATGACTGTTCATTTTGCTGTTCCTTTTTCACGATTTATTTTGCTGTTCCTTTTCGAATGGAACATCACTTCTGCACTTTCACGTGTTGTTGTTCCTTTTCAAATGAAACAAAACTTCTGAACTTTCACGTTTTTCTTTTCCTTTTCGAATGGAATATCACTTCTGCACTTTCACGTTTTGCTGTTCCTTTTCGAATGGAACAACACTTCTGCACTTTCACGTGTTGCTGTTCCTTTTCGAATGGAAAAACACTTCTGCACTTTCACATTTTTCTGTTCCTTTTCGAATGGAACAACACTTCTGCAATTTCACGTTTTGTTGTTCCTTTTCAAATGGAACAACACTTCTGCACTTTCACGTTTTGCTGTTCCTTTTTTAAATGGAACAACATTTCTGCACTTTCACGTTTTGCTATTCCTTTTCGAAATGGAACAGCACTTCTGCACTTTCACGTTTTGTTGTTCCTTTTCGAATGGAACAACACTTCTGCACTTTCACGTTTTCCTGTTCCTTTTCGAATGGAACAACACTACTGCACTTTCACGTTTTGTTGTTCCTTTTCGAATGGAACAACACATTGCACTTTCACGTTTTGTTGTTCCTTTTCGAAATGGAACAACACTTCTGCACTTTCACTTTTTGTTGTTCCTTTCCGAATGGAACAACACTTCTGCACTTTCACGTTTTGCTGTTCCTTTTCTAAAGGAACGGCACTTGCGTTTTTGTTGTTCATTTTCTAAAGGAACGACACTTTTAGTTTTTGTTGTTCCTTTTTCCAAAGGAACAACATTTGCATTTTCACACTTTTTCGTGTGTATTTTTGCTTTTTTTTTTGGTATGCATTTTCTTTGCTGTTTCCTACACAGAACACCACTTTCTTTTTAAGTGTTTTTGTTGTTCTTTCAAAAAAGCAACACTTTGGGAGTATTTTTGAGAGCAACCCTTTCTTCCTTTTGTGGGATTATTTCTAGTTCATCTCAATCACATTTTCTTGATTCTCTTTCATGACATGAAGTACACTACTTGTATGAGGACAAGAATTATGGATTCTTTTGAAGTGAGTTATTATCATTCAAGTTATGATATTTAACATGACAGTTCCTTAATGATAGATTCTTTTCAAAAAGGACACAATTATTTATATACTACTTTACTGAATTGTTTTCTGTTGAACATGATATTGATTGATCATCTTAATACCATGCTGGTTCCACCCTTCCTGGTTATAATCTTCTCTATCTATAATAAATGATATTATGGGTATATTTTTCTATTGACATGTTCAACTTCTTCCACCATCCCTGCTCTTAAGGAGTACCGAGCCTCCATTTTTTTTATCATAAAAATGTGTAATAACAACAAAATTTTGTTCGCAGATGGAGGATAGGGGGTCTCATTAAGAGCCAACCTACCATGTTCATAAGGCTGTAACAAAGTGAAATCCCCATTATGGCCACCACATTAGGGT
Source organism: Pinus taeda (assembly GCA_000404065.3). Lineage (NCBI taxonomy): Eukaryota > Viridiplantae > Streptophyta > Pinopsida > Pinales > Pinaceae > Pinus > Pinus taeda. Next base: position 149,449 of record APFE030658796.1, read on the forward strand.
TATGATCCATTGGATAGCCAAATTATCCCTTGGAACAGGAGGTCTCATCACGGGCCGGCCTGATCACTTTTGCTACATCCTAGTGAATGGCAGTGTGGTTATCTGGTTACCAAGCTAGCACACTGATCTCTTCTGTAGAACAACACTGAAACTCTCTAGTTATAAATTGAGAACCCTGGCTCATATGGGTTAAAAAGAAACCATGCCGAGGCTATGGACGCCTGCTGGCAGCAGCGGCTCTGTTTATGGTATTGAAGTTATATCTTGTCGTCAATTATTATTATAATACCCTTTTCTTATTTTTTTTCTTTTTATCAGAGAAGTTATTTCCTTAATTTTTCTCCCTATTTTGAAACTTTATGCATGATAAATTGTTTTATGATCAATCACATCATTTTTCAGCTAGAATACAGTCAACAAAGCATCTTTTTAGCATATTGTCGTTCTTTTTCTTTTTTATCATCAATCCAAAGTGTCCTATCTCTTATTCATAACTATCTTTATACACTCTACTCTTATTATAACCATAACTCTCACCATCCTATCATTGATATGTGTACTCTGCTTCATTTACTATTGTATTGTTCATTCCCTTGCCTTGCTCTCAGCACAACACCTTTCATATGTTGTATGGTTATGGAACCCATTTTCCAATTGGAGGGGGGAATGTATGCATTATGGGATTGCATAAGATATGATTATTTCACTTTTCTATACCTTGTTGATTTGGCAACATATTAGTATTGCATGTATACATAAGTTTTTCTAATTGAAATTTTGCATGCATCTTATCTGTTGCTATTCAAAACTAACACTATGGATTCAAGAACATTGTATGCAAAATAGTGCTTTGTTTACAGGAGAACAATAACTATGCAAGGAAAATTCTATTCACAGCATGACCACACTATTGCAACTAACAGAAGAGGCTCGAGCAACTCGCAAACGTGAACAACTGTTCAGACATGATGTGCTTACCTGGATTCCACCTTTTGCACCATTTTCAGCACCAACTTTGCCTACATCAGCTTCAACAATTGTCAATACATATATGTCATTCCACATTTTTTTTTTGGAGGTAGAACTTGAGGTAAAATAGCATAATTTTCTAATTTATTATGAATTTAGGAGAATTTCATGAAAATCCATTTTGAGCATTATTTATCATCCTTCATTTCATAGTTTTTACCATTTCCCATTTTTCAGCGGCATATCATCTCTCGGTTTGGGGGAGTGTCTCTTTCATTCATTTCTTTTTTATGACCATGTCATTCATATCCTTTATCATCCATTGCTATTCTTATTCATTCTCAACACCTCCCTTATTCCATGTTGTTTTACACCAAGCATAGAATTCAATAGATAGTAGCAACCACCTCTATTTGTTTTCTAGCATCGCATGAGGGCATGTTAATTTTTCAAAGAGGGGGAGGAATTTCTACGCATGATGGATGTTTTCTATTTTCTTTCTCATTTAAGGCATACAATTTTAGTGTAGAAATTGATTTCCATAATATTTTTAAAACTATGAACTCAATTCTTGTGATCTCTAGGAAAC
>APFE030658801.1:0-12753 GCA_000404065.3 Pinus taeda
TTCATAAATATATTTTGCCCGGAAAGGTCTTCTAAACATGATGTTGACTCCTTTGAATATGACAATAAATCCTAAGACTTAACAAACCATAGAAGCATGAAGAACATGTTTTTACCTAGAAGACCATCAATAAAGAGCATGAAACCCATGCTTTAATAATAATAACTTTTTTATTTTCTTTTCTTGTTTGTTACATAAGACACATATTGGAATGAGTTAACAACAATTATGAAGACCGAAATTAGTTACATTTTCAACACTACATTCGAGAAGAAGATGACAAAGGAGATGTTCGATGTCTTGGTTAGTCTTTTCTAGATTCAAAACATAAACATGAAATGATATTGTGGAACAAACAAATATCTGTAGAGATGACCAGATTAGACATACTTTCTAGATACCTTATGAGGACCACATAGGTTTGTGATTACCTTGCAGCGACTGGGGAGAAGGTTGCAAATGCAGTGTTAGTGCACATGGCATTGAATGGTTTCCTACGTTCATGGAACCATTTGTCAAAGGTATTTGTGCTTGAGGAAACCTTTTTGACTTTGAGAGAATTGGGATGAGTATATCCAAGGGGAGACTCAAATGGGGTCAAAGGCTAGCAAGAAGGGTGGAGATGAGAGCCTAGCTCTATCTAGTCAGTGAAATGAGGGTAGATGTAAAGTACTCTAGTTTTCGTTTTGCTTTTGGTAGCAAATAGGACAACAAATAAGATCTTTTTATTTCAGCAGCAAGTAAGGAGCAACAAATAAGATTTCAACAACAAGGAAGGAGCAACAAATAAGACTTCAACAGTAAGAAAGAAGGAGCAACAAGTGATATTTCAACAGCAAATGAGAAGGGATATTTCAATAGAAAAATGAGTTGCAAGTAGAAAGGATAACAAGATATATTTCAATAGAAAGAGAGCTGGATCAAACAACAAGAGATATTCTAATAGAAAGAGAGTTGCAAATGGAACAAACAACAAGAGATATTTTAGCAGAAAGAGAGCTACAAATCAAGCTTGTCTTCACTAAAGTTCTGATTCCATGTTGAAATTATGATGTTCTATGATGTAACAATCACTTATCACAAAACTTTTTTATGCTACAATATTAGTTAAGCAATTGTAGATAGAACATAAACCATATGCACAATAGAAGACAACCGAGAACACAATGAGACAAAGAATTTAGGTCCAATGACTAGGGAAAAACCCACAAGGGAAAAACCCAACCAAATTCCTCTTCTATTACATATCAATAGTTCAACAGAGATACAAAGTATGATGAGAGATCAAGAGAATGAGAAAGTTCACCCAAATCTGAACAAGTTGTAGCATGAAGATCATTGGTAGCAACAACTGAAGCAAACACGTAATCAACCTTGGCTCACCAAGTTTTGCTCTTACTCTCGAAGTCTATCTCTCACAATCTCCTTCAAGTCTCTCCAACTCTCTCAAGTTTGAATTCACAATGCACAAGTAAGTGAGGTGAGATGATATGAGAGTCGAGACACATATATAAGAGGAGCAATGAATTATTGACATAAAGGAGGAGCAATACGCATGCCTTGAGGAGGAGTTACATTTTCCATTTAGGGAAGAGTATCTCATGCCATTAAGGAGACAATTTGAATTCTGTTATGGAGAGGCAACACATGCCTTAGATCAGAAGGTGAGAGGATTTATGACATGCCTTCAATGAGTGTGTAAGAGAAATCTTGCATGCCATGCCTTGTAAGAGGAATCTTTTATGACAAGTCTTTTAATGCGAGTAAGAGAGTGTAAGAGCATTAATGAGAGTGTAAGAGAACATTATTGAGAGCCATGTTTGAGAGACTTGAATTTCTTTTTAATACTAATATAATAGTATTATAATAATAATAATATTAATGATAATATAGATGATTAAGTCAAAATTGAACTATTAAGATTGATTGATGATCAGACAAGATTTTCCATCAACAATACTTGATTACAAATTAATGCAAGGTGATTTACTATTTTTGGAAAGTCATACTTGAGACTTTCTATTTTTTTTAGAAATTCATCCATGAGTTGCCAATTTTTCAACAACAAAGAGACTCTAAATTGCGTTTAGAGTCCAAAAAAATCATGTTACAACAAATAACTACATATCATCAAAATCATTGCTTACATGGAGATCCTCATCATCAATACCACCCTATAAGCATTAAAATAAGATAGAATAAGCTTAACATGCGAAATTAGTGATTTTGCTTGAGTGAAGTGTACTTTTTTACTAGGGCCATGACAAAAGAGTTCAACAATCAATGCTATCAACATTGAGTTACATAGAGGGTTTGATGCTCTTGATTAAATGCTAGTCCCATATCCTCATACATGACATAATCCAATGGAAACATTGCAATCTTGCCAATCCTGAAATCCTGAAAATTGTTAAGTTTGTTGATTTTTGAATGGGATCTAAAATTCTACATTCTTCATATGAAATCCAATAAAGTTTTACCACTCTCAAACATCTTGAAACAATTAATGGTAATGTTAAAAATTTAAGTAAAATGATGAAAACGAAAGATAAAGGAGAATATAACATACCATTAATCAAAAATAAATGTGGGTGGGTTACAAGTACATTAATCAACTTCTATTATTAGGAGAAATGCTACTTAAATGCTCTCATGCAAGCATCCTTCAACGAATTTCAAGTAGTGATTTTATCACAAGTGCACTTTCTTGTGTTTTTTTTTTTGAGTTGAGAGGTGCTCTACAACCCAGTATAGGGGAGATGTGCAGGTGTAATGTAAGAAAGTATGCAAACATTTTTAAATGTTGGCTCAATATGTTGAATTTATAAAATGTAAAGATTTGTAAACATTTACATGTTAACTCAATTCAATAATAATAAAAGGTTAAAAGTAATAAAAATAATAAAATTCAAGTTGTTATATTGTAATTTTGCTTTTATTAATAAAATTACTAACAACTTTTTAGATAAAGGAAAATCATAATATACATCACATTAAAATATATAAGAAGTAGCGATCAGTTCATATCCATTTTACCTTACAAATTAAAATAGTGATTCCGTAACCATATTTAAATTTAATAAAAAAGCACATAAAAACTTCAATACTTACAATAAACTTACAATATAACAATATTATTAACCATGGATATTCATGCCCTCTTTACCATAGATATTATTAACTTGTAAATAGACTTTGTTATAATACCATAGGCTAATACCATAACTCATCAATGCCACATGCCCAAAAACCATCTCACTTCACAATCAAAATATTTTATTTGAATTTAATTTTATAACCTTTTTTTAATTAAATCTAAAAGCAAAATTATTATAATTACTTTTGACTCTTGAGATATATCTAAACCCTCCATCACATTAAAATATATAAGATATAAATAATAGCTATAAATTAAATCTTTTTTTTAACCATATTAAATTAAAATAATACTTTTTGCTAACCATAATTTTGTTTTCTTAAGCTTGATTGTGGATCTACAATCTTCATCATCCAATATAGTCACCCGATCGGAGAGGGAATTGGAAACTGGTGACTTCACATCAAGGAGTTTGCCTTAACAGAGCCCTGACCACGTCTAGCCGGAGAACCGTGAACAATTGTTGTAAATCTTATATTTTAGTATTTCATAATAAGTACGTATAACACTTGATACGATACAATGATCAATACAAGATTTAAACTATGGATATCACCCCCAATTTTTGTAACATGGATTTATTATAAACTTTGTAAATAACTTTGTGTACATACCCATGGGTACATACATAGCTCATCAATACCATGTGCCCCAAAACCCTCTCATCACAATCAAATATTTTGTATTATTATATATATATATTATATAATATTTTTTTTTAAATATTAATTGTGCCAATAGAGGCGCTCATCTCCAGATCTAGTATTGGAATGGAAATAGATGTTTTGCAGATGTCTTCTGTCCGTTTATGTTTATGTTCCTTCATTTGAACTTGGATCAAATAAATAAAATTCATATATATATTGATATATGATTAATATATATAATAATATATTATAGTAATTATTTATATTATATATTATATATTTATAACTTGGCAAACTTTATCATAACAAAAAGTAAAAAAATATATTAGACATATTAATAATATATATAAAACTAGCATAGATACATCTTAACTCTGGATCTATCAAGCGCCAAGAGAAGATGTAAATCTCTGTTCTAATGGTAAAACATGAGGGAAAGTGTAAATCTCTATTCTAGTTGCAAAACATGAGGGAAAGTTTGCACCTTGAAGGATTTGATCTCTCGTCGCTTGATACATTTGGAGTTAAGATGGATCTAAGCTGGTCATATCTATTATATCTCTCATTTCTCTCATACCTAGTACCTATGTTTGTTTTGCATAATTGACATAGCCATATAGCATGAATGTCAGCTGTACCACATCAGCACTTGATTTACATTTCATATTTTATGTTTTACGAGATAGCTACTATTTGTATTGTGGATACATTACTTACAGACCTACTAATGGGATTCTTCATGGTCTCCCTGATTGTTGTTCTTTGCTTTGGTTGACTGATGAATCCATTGTATAATTAATAAAATTGTTCCAGCTAGATAAAAACTAGAAGAACATGGTTCCTTTGATGGGAACTGCCTATCGATTTGAATTTACTATTAATTTGTTTATACCTGTTAATGCATTTGTAATCCTTTTTACCAGTATCTGCCTTTTTTTTTCAGATGATGAGGCAGGAGATCAAGTTGTTTACAACCATAATTACCTTGAGAGTCTTCGTGGTCTTTATAAGCAAGATAAACAGGTAATAGTCTTTACAGTCTTTACCTATTTATTCAGACAGGTGCAGAATTAACATTTTTGTTTATTTACAATACTTAAATCAAGAAGGCAAAGAAGAAACTTACTTGAATTTATGCTTAGATAGTGGTCTTCCTTATTCCTCCCTAGTATACTTGTTTGTGTCTGCGGCACTTAAGGTCATAAAAAATTTAAAATTACTTATATGATTTGCTACTTTTATGCTAGATTGTATTTGCGGCATTCATGTCTATAATCACATTTTATTTAATGATAGTTTGAGATATTTTTCCTTTTGGTTGCGCAAGGCTACCCTATCCGCTTGCCTCTCACAAAATATTATAAAACATCTTTATTTTAAAAGGTAATTACAATATGTTCTTGAAAACATTTGGAGAGGGACTCTGAAGCAATGTTGCAATTATTATATCTGGGAATATGTCACTGTGAGCCTGGAAATTAATCTGTTGGAAATATCAGTGAAAATATTGGAAAATTTAAAAGAAGAAGAAGAAGATATGTCTTTTTCATTTTAGATGGAAATCAGGGCCCACTCCACAATAAATCTACTGATGGTGATGAAAAGACTTGATGTTCTCTCCTAAACCCCGATGAAATATAGTGAATAAAATTCTTGTTCTTAATCCCCTGCATCTCCTTTTCAAAATAGGCAAAATAAGTTAAAATGTTAGGCTTTATAGGCAAATTATTGTGCCCTTGGCGATATTCTATATTGACTTGTACTATATTGTCGATATATGATGATATATTTAAACTTACTCCATTAATTGCAATTTAAAGAGCGCGTATATAGAACAGGTGAAATTATGCAAGCCAAAGAAGCCTATTATTGCAATATTGATATTATAGCAATAAATTGGTGACATTTGCAACATTGCTATCGAGTGAGCCAATCTATACATAAATTATGCAAGCCAAAGAAGCATGACTCACACATCTTGTGATGTAGCATTCAAATAACAATTGAGCGGATAGGTTTAATTCCAAAAATTGTGAGGAAATATTGATTTCAACTTCAAACCGATGATGATTGACATCCGAGTTAGCCCTAGAATACGAAGACATACTTAACAAAAATGATACTTGTTTTTTACAAAATGATGGCAGAGAATATAAATTAAAGGTAGGTATCCCATCCACTTGGATTTCATCTTCAGAATCTAGACTAGTTATTTCAGATCTAGAAAAAGCAGTATATACAGAAAACATTCTAGTAATTAGATAAAAAATAGAAAGGGCTACAATACAACATAGACTTTAATATTGAGAAAGAAGTAAATTATATTAATGTCCACAAATGACCAAATTAGATCAATGGGACTAAAAAATACAGCAAGCTATGAAGTCTATGTGGGAATGCTTGAGGCATACTAAAAAATTTCTATAATCTAGATTTATGGGAGGTGCACAACAAAATAACATTCGAAAGGCATAAACTCAAGTAGATAAAGTTTAAACCGTAAACAGTGAAATGGAGATTAATCTTGTGGGCAAAGAAAAGAAAAGAAGCACTCTTATATCAAAGAGGGTTGCTTGGATTACGAGCAGAAGGCCAAGGAAAGATGTAATGTCCCCAAGGGATTATTGGCCCAAAGGTCGAAATAGCCTATCAATCCCCGCATGCTATAGTCGTTGATAAAGGGGAAAACCCCAAAATACCCAATGTTTGGGCAGCAGAGGTCAAGTTTTGGGCAGCTGGGCAAAAAGCCAAAGTTGGGGTTTGCTATGAACCCCACTTAATTAATTAAGGAGGAGAAACTCCCACAAAGAAATATATAAATACAAGAGATGTTAGAATCATTTGATCATCATTGGGTTGGATTAATTTGTCACTGTTTTCTTTGGGGCTGAGGCTCTGAGGATTATAAGATCCCTTACTCTTCCTTGACTAGTTTTGGTGGAGATGATCCCACTCTACCTAGTCACCCTTTTTATTGTTCTAGCACAGGTCATTGGAGCAATCTGGTTTGGTTCAAGAATTGACGACTTTACTTTGTTCTGGCACAACATCTCTTGGAATATACTCGCACCTGTTCGAAGGCCCTGTTTGGAATGATGTAAATTCGTCTTGTGGTTTGAATAAAAGACTATTTGAGGACAACGAGGTGCTTGCACAGTGATAATCATGAGCTGTTCTAAACGTAGAATTTGGCCAGAAGGAGAGAGGACCAAAACCCTTAGTTATTTTACTAGTGTCTTTCCTGTGGAATGATAACATCCAGGGGCATGCAACTCATGGAATGCTAATACAATGTGGCCTTCTCTGAAGTCAACGTAAAGTTTTGAGCAATGGTTTGATAGAAGGGAGGTGCTGACTCTGTTACAATACACAAATACACAGTGAGAGTAGACAAGTGGATTACGTAAGGAACCGCACACGACAAGACCGAATTTGAATTGCACGAATAATGGGAGATTACTTGCGGCGGTAGAAGACTGCGGGTAAATGAGTTCTCTAAGAATATATACGCGAGGCTTCTTGTGGTCAGTTATTAAGGCACTGTGGCCCACCCAAAACTTGCTCGCGGCTGGTTAGAATTGTTGTTTCCAAAAAACAGGTTTGAAAAATTGCTACTATTTCCCTGGTCCGCAAAACAATTTGTGCTCCTATCCAATAAGCTTCCAATAAGCTTCAAGCAACATGGCAGATAGCCAATTAATGTAGAACATTTAGATTGAGTAGTCTAGTATAGTTGAAGACTAGTTTATTAAATTGCTGAAGATGCAAATCAGAATTGTATTGGGGAATCATTGGTTGGATGCATTTACTATGTAGGCAGTCAACCCTCAATTGCTGTGATTCTGTTGGAGGATTAGAATTACCGTTGGAACTTTTTTATACTATTCCATGACACCTATTGTTGTATGAAATTGTGTATGTGCACTATTGTTGAACAAGCATACCGCTGTGAAGACCTTTTATATTCACGCATGCCTATTGATGATGAATAGACGAGTGTGCATTGTTGTGTATAATTTGACTTATTAGAAGTCCTAACTAACATAGAAACCCTAAGGGAAAAAAATACCTAAGGACAATACAATGGTATCAGAGCTGGAATCCTGCCAGCTTGTGAGTGTATTAGCCTTGTGTGCTTCCGAGGGATACAAGTAACGCTACAATTAGAAAGAATAAGGTTGATCACAGTGCAGCCATGGGGGGTAGGGAAGAACGAGGGTGACCAGATTCCAAGGATCTCATACATATACTAATTCATGAACAAACATAAATGACAAACTTATTATTACAAGGATAGTAGCAGGGACAATAGTTAATTCAGGGACTGCAAGAAATAGCTCGGGTGTTAGCTCAAGGACAACAACAATTATCACAACTACTTGCGCAACTCATAGGAAATTCAAATGTTGCTGGTAATAATGATAATAGATTGAATTTTGGTAAGAGGGCTAGTGCTGAAGGAAGTAACAACCATAATCTGGCCCCCCTCAATACTTTTGCACAGTCTAATGCTAGGGCAACCAATGGAAGTAACCAAAGACCCTTACGTCCTAGGTTTTTAGACAGTTAGCTAGCCGCAACCCAAGGAGCGGCAAAACAAGATTGTCTCTTTAATGAGTATTTTCGGGAGTATGTTGCACTGGAAGAAAATGCACGAGCAACCATAACTATCTGACAATACAACAACATCAAGTACCATAATAGACCCAGGGAATAACAGAATCCGGATTTGATGCGCAAGGTAGGAAAAATGTCCATCCCCTCTTTTGATGGGTCGTCAAAATGCTCAACAAGGGCTTGGGAACAAAAGTTGGATGCCTATTTCTGACTTAATCCCATGCAGGAAGTAAGCACTGTCCAATTCACTGCACTACATTTGGAGGGAGAAGCACACAAATGGTGGTATCATGGACTGGTTACCTTGGAGCATGCAAACATCACTTCTTATGTAGAATTTATACAAAGGTTGATAGATTGATTTGATTAGAGAAACCCGGATATACACTTCTGGGAGCTCGCACAACTCAAACAGACAGGATCACACGAAGAGTAGATCACTAAATTCGAATGAACCACTGTCGTGGTGACAGACATGTCTGATGAAAGACTAATCATGTTCTTCATAGAGGGATTATCCAAACCCTTAAAGGCTAGGTTAAGGCATTCAGTCCTGCAAATCTACAAGACGCCATCAAGAAGAATCGTGATATGGGTGGTGCAACACCAAAAGTGAAGATTCTACCTATTCCACAAGCCCCTCCTAAAGATGAGGGCAAGAGGATATCTCCGAACGATGAAACTAAGAAGGATTGGTTCGATGAAGAAACTCGAAACAAGCTTAGAAGAAAGAAGCTTTGTTTCACTTGTAATGAGCCATGGGAACCTGGTCACTAATGTTTGGGAAAACGAAAGATCCATTAGATTGTAGTATTACCTTATAGCGATAGTGAGAATGATACAACACTGACGCTTAGCATCCCTAAAGAAGCACCATCCCTAAAAGTGGCTAAGAAACCACTTCCAAGAATTGAAGGAGGTACTATTGCCAACCTCTTAGGAGTCCCTAAATATCACACCTTAAAAATCAAGGGTACCATACAAGGGCTGCGAATCATAGCATTGGTAGATGGTGTAGCAACATACAACTTTATTGATGCAATTGTGTTGGTAAGGAGAGGCATCCTTGCCCAAGAATTTGAGGGCTTCAAAATGAGGGAAACTAATGGATATCATATGGCATGCACACGGGTAGTTCCACGCTTGAGCATCACATTAGGTAAATAGATGCTTAATGATGATTTTTATGTGATACAATTGGTAGATACTAATGTGGTGCTGGGAGTACAATGGTTATACTCATTGGGAAGATTCATAATGAACTACCAAGCGTTGGAAATGGAATTTAGAGATCCAAACGACAGTAAGGTAGTGTTAAGAGGCATGACCAATGGGGGTCCCCGAATTGTCACAACCCAACAAATCGAGGCCATACCCAAACGAGGAAAAGTCACTTGCATGTCAACTTGTAGAACTACAAGTAACAACTTACTATCTAATGAGGTCAGGTATGAACATGGCACATTCTTGAGAGATTGGAGAGCCCATCTTTTTTTTTTTAATTGTTTGCTTTTTGAGGAAATATCTAGGCAAATCCACTTGAAGGGATCACTTCTTGCTGACTTATTAGCAAAGCCTAACCCCGAGAGCATCAAGGAGAATTGACCCTGTGACCTCCCAATAGCGAGGTGCTTTTAGTAATGGGTCCTTGATTAATTAAGCTAAGCCTCGAGGCTATTGGAGAGTCCATCTCTTAGCAGAATGCTCTAAGAATAAATTTGCTTGCGAAATATTGGACAAACTCATTCATGATGGCAGGTACAAGGTGGAAAACAAGATTATTCTATGAAGACGAGGTATATTTTGTTCTTGAATCTACACTTACGGAGAAGCTCATTAGAACTACACATGAGAAACCAACGGGAGTCACTCACCCTCAGCTTAAGAACTATACAACAATGCGTATAAAACAAAGTGCTAATAAATTTAGGGGCAACGAAGAAGAGCAGAATGTAGTCGCAGGCCCCTCCAAAAAACTTAAGGGAAGACGCACATGTCGCACAGGTTATAAGGGGCACTTCAAGGGACATAGAAAAAGATAGGCAGCAACAAAAATACCTCTTGAGATGACCGAAATTACATGAAGAAAAGACCTGATCCATGGAAATGAGATGATTTTCAACCAACCTCCAAGTCAGGTAGTCATTGTGAAGGATGCCAAATCATTCTTGTCGAAGGAAAATGGCAACAAGATTGCAAAAGAAATTGCTGCAATTGAATCTTCATAGTTTCATGGGTTATTCTCCCACACAGGACTGGAGATTTTCAATGGTCGACCATGCCTAGAAGACAACACCCTAAAATTTGGAAATAAATCACTTTCAAGGGAAAATGAACCAATAGTCAAGCATGGACAATGTGTGGAAAATATTGCAAAGTTTTCACTACTTAAGGAAGGATCCACCACCAACTGTTTCTAAAGATTGTCGTTGTGCTAAGAGAAGGAGCATTAATAGCAACATACAACTGTATCTTTTGCCCATAATTCACTTATGATAAAACAAGTGAAAACAATGGTGTGATGTTGATCTCTGCGGACATGTTAATTATTAGGAAAAGGAAGGAACTTACAAAGGTTGAAGAAGTGTTTTTGGAAGGGAAAGTTTTGTTGCACCTAGATCTGTCATTGCTTGGGGACAAGCAATGTTGGGAAGGGGGAATTGTAATGTCCCTGAGGGATTAACTGACCCAAGGGACAAAGTAGCCTATCAGTGCCCAAATTAAAGGGGAAAACCCCAAAATACACAATGTTTGGGCAACAAAGGGCATGTTTTGGGGTAGTTGGGGCAAAAGGCACAAAATTGGGGTTTGCTATGAACCCCACTCAATTAATTAAGGAGGAGAAACCCCCACAAGAAAATTTATAATTACAAGAGATTTTAGAATCATTTGATCATCATTGGATTGGATTAATTTGTATTTGTTTTCTTTGAGCCTGGGGCTTTGAGGGTTTTAAGACCCCTTCCTCTTAATTTACTAGTTTTGGTAGAGATGATCCCACCCTACCTAGTCACCCTTTTTATTGTTCCGGTACAAGTCATTGGAGCAATCTGGTTTGGTTCAAGAATTGAAGACTTTACTCTGTTCTGGCACAATATCTCTTGCAATATACTCACTCAATCTGGTTTGGTTCAAGAATTGAAGACTTTACTCTGTTCTGGCACAATATCTCTTGCAATATACTCACTCTAGTTGTCTGGAATGACGTAATTTCGTCTTCTGGTTTGAATACAAAATTGTTTAAGTACAATGAGGTACTCACACAGTAATCAAGAGCTATTCTGAATGTAGAATTCAGCCAAAGGGAGAGAGGACCGAAACCTTCAGTTTGTTTTATCAGTGCATGTCTTGTGGAACGATAACATCTAGGGGCTTGCAACTCATGCAATGATGATATAGTGTGGTCTTTCCTGATGTCAACATAAAGTTATGAACAATGATTCGATAGAATGTAAAAATTTCTCATTTCCAACCCCGGTTTTCAGTTTCACCTTATTTCTTCCATATATTTAAATGCCCTTTCCCATATCCATACATTTAACAACTGGAAAATAAAATTTTGCTGAAAACACAAATTCTAGAAATTTTACAGAATGCTGGAAAATGCAGAAATAAAAATCAGCAGGTACAAACAACCATTTTAACACATTTAAACATAGTGATTTTTGGTCAAGGTGACACTGGAAAAACCCCCTACAACTCTTGGGGAAAACCAGTTGGAGAGCTCTTTCTTATTTCTGAAAATGCTTTTACAGTAAGAGAAATATTCAGCAAAAATCAGCAAGCAAACTTTTACAACTTATCTCGTTTTCCGTGCCTCACAGCGAACTGGAAAAACTTGCAAACAACAAAACAGAACATCAATAAATGCTGTACGGCCTCCTTGCTGCTGTACTTCGCCTTGCTGAAAATCTGCTGTACAGACTTGCTGAAATTCAACCTTGCTGAAACTCCGCCTTGCTGAAACTCTGCCTTGCTGAAACTCTGCCTTGCTGAAACTTTGCTGTACAGACTTGTTGAAACTCCGCCTTGCTGAAACTCCGCTGTATAGACTTGCTGAAACTCAACCTTGCTGAAACTCCGCCTTGCTGAAACTCCGCTATACAGACTTGCTGAAACTCAGCCTTGTTGAAACTCTGCCTTGCTGAAACTCCGCCTTGCTGAAAGTACAGAAATCTCCCTTGCTCTCTTGCTCTCCTTCTCTCAATCTGCTCATGAAAGAATTGATGACCTTTTGCCTCCTTTTCCTCCTTTATTCTAATCCTAAGTGACTTTTGGGTAACCTCTAAATCCAATGGCTAAAATAGATTGAGATCTAGGGCTAAGATTAAA
>APFE030658808.1:0-23865 GCA_000404065.3 Pinus taeda
TGAAAGAAATTTTACTATGGTAAAATTGGCCTTACATGGTGTACTTCGATCCATCTAGTAAATTATGGCTAGATGATCATTTTTTGGTGATAACAAACAGAATGGGGGTCCTATGCCTATCATGTCATGCCCTTCGGTCTGAAGAAAGCACCAATTGTTTTCTCCCTGATTGTCATAGCTACCTTCAGAGATTACATTCACGGGTTCTTAGAAGTATATATGGATGAATGGATGTTGTACAACCTACTAAAGAAACACACCAGTGGGCTTACAGAATGATAGTAAAATAGACACACAAGCAAACATTGTTTCAATTGGTATATGGTAGAGAAGTAGTGGTACTAGTGGAATTCATTGTCCCAAGCATCTTCATATCTGAAGCCACCAAAATGATAGATGATGCAACTTTAAAAGAGAAGATGGGCCAACTGATGGAGTTGGTTGAATCGAGGTTTTTAGCTGAATTCCACCAATTAGTTGAACAAAGGAGACGGAAGACTTGGCATGACAAACACATCAAGAAGAAAGCTTTCAAGATAGGGGATCATGTTCTACTTTATGACAGTAAATTTTAGAAATTTCCACGGAAACTACAAATGCATTGGTTGGGGCCATTCATGGTCGCGGAGATCAAAGACTCCGGGGCAGTGAATCTAGTGCAACTAGATAGCATAATTATACTAGAATGGGTGAACAATGCACGCCTGAAGCCTTTCCACAAGTCCAAAGTCATGTCATCCAATTTAAGAGGTCTTGGAGAAAGTCCGTGAGTAGGTTTTTAGTCAATAATACATAGTCAATCCATAATTAGTTGCATAGTTAGTTGCATAGTCAGTCACATATTCAGTTACAGTCCAATTTCCATTGATTTTTCCAAAAAATAAATAGTATGTGTCAGTTGGGTTGTGGAAATAATGTCATGTCACCGCAAGCCACTTGTGGTTCGGGGGGATAGTCACACGTTCTATAGTATTTTCTGACGTACTACTGGTCTTTTCCAAAATAAGTAAGTAATAATACACCTATCAAACAAATTTCGATAAAATATTTTCCCGTTGGGAAAGAAATTAGTTAATAGTTACCCACCATTATGGAAACTTTATTAACCATGCGGCCCATTCTGTCCTTCCTGTGCTACGTCATACCATTTAGATCCAGGTTAGTCGACAGCAGCATAACATGATTAAGCTACACAGGGAAAGTTGTCATAGCAATTAGTTACCAAATCTAGTCAGAAACGTCGTGTCAAATTTGATCTACTTGATCTGCATGGCTACGCGGGGAGTTACAGAGTCTCAAACGCAGGTGATAGAAGAACTTCAAAATCAGTCTAAGAACTAGTAGCAACAGAGATGAGGAAAATATAAGCCTCCGATAACGATCTTCTATCAGAGGCGCAAAAAGATGACAAAGGCAATTATCTCAGTCCCATAGGACCAATTGGAAGAACAAATTACAGTGTTAGAAACTCTATATGTAAAATATGACAAGGCAACGTTAGTGGACAGTGATCTCTTAGATTATTTCCAATTTCCAACTTTGAAGCGAGAAGTATATACGGAGGAGGTTCCAAAAGGAGATGGCACCATGACAACAAAGGTTAAAGAGGATTTCAGAGGCCTCCAACGATTAATGTTGGTTAATCTCAGAAGTCTATCAGTCTTTGGCACACAATTGGCTGCGATGCAATGCACTAAGCTCCTCGTCAGCAAGATGCATGGTGGATCACTATGGCTTGACAAAGAATACCCAATTCATGTCAATGACATCCAATGACTGACATGACTCTCAACAGGAGAAAATGCAGTATCTACAACATTCCAAGGAGGAGCAAAGCGAGCAAAGAAGGAAGGTGACAAAGATTATTATGAAAAATACAAGACGAAGTGCGGGGGCAAAGGCGTGAAGATTGATCTGATTAGCAAGGAAGAAATAAAATTCACCTGCTACATAATAGCAGGGAAAACAATGAGGTATTTTGCCAAGAATGAGTGTACCCTGGATGCAATATTGGTTGCGGAACACTGCTGCAATGGGGAGGTGCTTAACTGGTCGACCTTCATACTGAATGAACTCTTTGAAGCCTATGAAGACATATATAAGAGAAGCACCAATTTCATATTTGGTTATATACTCATGACACTAGCAATGTTGAAATGGAAACCATCAAAAGGAAGAGACATGATGCAAATTAGAGATGATCAACCTATAACACTTAGGTATGAGCCATGGAGAGCCTCAAGGGACCCCAACATCAAAGAAATCAATGAGGTGGCCTTCAGTGACTGGTATGGAACGATGCTAATTACAATTAGGAAGGCAAAGCAAATACCGAAATAATTATTGGATGAGTTTTCACAGGATATCTGGTTTGGGGTTACCCATGGGCACACATACGTTTACCTTAACCGAAGCAACATTCCACACCAAAGTTGGTTCATGACCGAGGGTTGTGTGCAAGATCACAAAGGGAAAATAAAGGTGCCTATTTGAAGGAATGAGACCACAACCGTCAACAGGGGAAGCATCAGGAAGAAATAGGAAGAGAGAAACAAAGGATGATTTGGAGCCTATGTTTCTTCAAATGGAGCAACATATGTCTCCCCTCAAACATATGATTGCAAACTTCACAGAACCCTCAGGTGAGACAATGCAATCCATTGCTTTTCAAGAGTTTACATCATTTAATCTGATAATTACCACCCCTTTAGCTGTAATAATTCCTCACGTTGTCCCTCATTCACAATCAAAGCCAACAATTCCTAAGCCGAAATAGAAAACAGGAACTAAAAATCTGGTCTCCAAGAAACCCAAGACAACCCCTATAGTACCAATTGTCGACCTCACTAGCGAGGTTGGTCAATCAATATCTGCATCACCCATCGTTGAATAAAATCCTCCATCCTCATCTGCAGTATCACTGGGGTCGCGGAATCCATCCCTGCATAAAGCCTCCACCTCCACGACCCTGTCTGAATCCATTCCCCCTGGTATGCGTATGGCAATAGAAGAGATGGAAGTAGACTCCACACAACAGCATAATGAGTCTCTCCAAGGTAATGACGCTCACAAATCCTCATTGATATCCCTACTTCTAGGGTTGGGCCCACTACCAGAGGATGAGTCGATAGTGTCCACACCGCAACCGAAGGGAACTAAACATTACCAGACTGCATTACCTATAAATTTCCTGCTAATCCCAAACCAGTTATCATTCTACCTACTCCTTAATTCACTTCGCCTTCAAAGCCAACAAACTCTCCCCCATACCTCTCAGACAAGTCCATTTCCAGTGGCCTACCTATTCAAATCAATTTCCTAGATCTGAACACAATGCAAGCAGAGACTCTGCAGCACTGGTCATCAATGTAGTTGTTTGAATTCATCCATCAAGATGCACAGAGAGCAGAGAGAATACATGATGACCTCATTCATGAACATGAGCAGTAAAAAAGACAATTACATGAGGTCAAGGAAGAAAGAGATCAACTCGGACAAGAAAACAATGATCTGCAGGCACAAGTAGATCAGGTTACAGATAAGTTTCGGTCACTTTGGCCGACAATATCAAATGTTGTCATAGAAGCTCCTGAAGATTTTACATCGTGCGTGTTGGTCAACTGTTGTGACCACATCTCGACAACGTGCTTGAGTTTGATAGCCATGAATACATATATGAAAAAGAAGTTGGAGACAGTTAGATCGACACTGCCGGATTCGACTAAGATATACGCCTGATCAATAGACGAGAAGATTAGTACTGTCATCATCGCAAAACAATCACTTGTTGAAGTGCTTGCATATGGGTTTGCCGTAATGGAGAAAGTGCACGAACGGTTGGGAAATGACCCAAAATAATCAACATGTATATCCTCTGCGTGAACAACTCCAAATTTTAATTGCTGACAGAAAGACCTGCACAAACTCCGTTCAGTCGTAGAATATTGATGAAGAAATCGCCACCATTCAAGAAAAATTCGAACAGATAGAGGAGCCTGCAAAAACTAAGAAGAAAATCTGAGATCTCAGACCTCTAGTCCACCAACATGTTATTTCTTTGGAGGTCTGTAACAACAGTGAAGAACAATGGAACAAACTATAAAGAAACAGGTTGAATCAGTCAACATCCAACACAACAAAGGACTTCATCAAGCAGGTTGACTCCATAGTGATTGCATGGAAAACAACACTCAACAAATACAACAACTTCAGGAAAGAAACGATAACATTTGTTCCTGAATTTCGACCTTCATTTGGAAATGAGGCCAACATATGGCAGAAGCAACTGTAGCAATAGCCCCTCAGAAGGAAGGACGAGAGCAACAACAAGAAGAAATACCCGCAGAACCAGCAACAGGACCCACAACGCTTGAGATAGATTGACTCGGGGATGAGTCAAAGAACTATGGTTGGGACTTGTTGGGGCCTTCATTTTGAAATTTGAAATTTTTTAAGGTATTAAGACAAAAAATGGGTGGCGAGAGCAACGATCAAGTTGTGGAGAGGACAACTAGCAAAGGAAGCAAGACCATGCAGTCGAGGGCCAATTGCGGCAAGGTGTTGAGAGCAAGCAGAAACAAACAAGCGGAGAAGGAGGAGGACGGGAAGAAGCTGAGGGAAAAGACAACTGAACGAAACTAGCAGTACGAGCAGTGAAGGATTAGATAAAAGGAGAAGACAACACAAAGAAGGGGTTGGTATCTAGTAGGAACCAGAAGCACAGATGAATAGGATCCGAGGATCGGAGCAGTTGCAGAGAGGTCAGAGCTAGGATTGGCCTGAGGTCTAAGTCATCCTGTGGCCACAATATTTTATGTATATGATCAAGGATTTATGTCGAATATATGTTGTAATGAACCTTCCTTTGAATTAATATGAACAAGTGAATGAACTAGTTGTATGGCATTGTGTTTAAGTGTATCGCTCTGATTTATAGAACTGCTCAAAAGTTTTTTATTATTATTATTATTATTATTATTTTTAATGGTCTTTCATCGAATGAATATGATAAATGTAACAATATGATGTTGTGATGAATGTATACTTTAAGATGTGTATGGGTTAATTCTCAGGTCGTCCTCGATATCCTTCTAAATCCTTCTTAGTTTCGGTCGTGGAACGCCTCGGGTGAGACTCCTTCCCCTTTGGGGTAAGGTGAAAATGTCAGCGATGTCCTAGACTACAACGTACCCTTGTTGGCCCCTTATGCCTGAACCCAGGGTCTTTCCCTGATGGAATTTTTGTGCCAACAAAAATTATATGAAACTTGAGAGAAAGAGAAGTTGAATATCTTAATGATAGTGTTATGAATAATTAATGTTGTTAGTGATTAATCATTTAAAAATTAAATGTAATATATATTTAAATAAATAACAAGGCTTGGTCAAATGTAAATCATGTTGATTTGTGGTAGCATCGTATGTGCTCTAGCCATGAAAATTGGTGGGGAGGATAAAGTACATGAGATCTCCAAAACCTAGAAATCGTTTGGAGAAATTCTACCCAGATGAGGAGATATTAAAATAATTAATATTTTTAATGGGGTCCTAAATATAAACTTAAGAAATTGAAAATATTAATGTGTATTAATATAATTTTGGGTTAGAAGGTTCCAAGATATGATGATTAAGCCAAATATAATCTTATATGTTGATTAGGGACTTAATATCGGCCGTTGAAGACTCAACAGGAAAAGTATAAGAGGAGGCTTGAGGGTCAGTTGGAGATACATAAAATTGATCAGTGAGTTCGATTTTCTGGAGCGGAGTTTTGCTGAGAGAATCAAACAAGCGATCTGTTGCAGTGAGGGGCAATTCGACATGAAGCCAAGAATACATAGAAGAGAAGCAGAGATAGTGCCAAAGAGACAACGCAGAGCATGGAGAGGCTGTTGCAGAGGCAGCTGGGAGCTACATAGAGGATGAAGAGGCCAGCGTGGGTGAGGTAAAGGGTTTGAGAGCTGGCGCAAAGGCTTCAATAGTTTCACAGAGGCTAGCAGAGCTGACGCAAGTAAAGAGGAAGCGTCGAAAGAATTTTCGTGGGGTAGACTAAGTGTTGGTGAGTCGGGAAGGGTGATGCAGTCCCTGAAGAGTGACGCAGAGCAGTGGAAGTTGTTGTGGGATCATTCATCCTGTGATTGATCAGTTGAAATATCTGTCTCCGAGGAGAGGTACTGCTGCCGAGGGAATTCTCTGCTGGGTGAGCCATTTCTAGCACCCTAATTGTATTCAGAAACTACATAATAATAAAACCATCATATGTGTTGCACCAATTTTTCCGCATCAGGTTTTTCGGGGACGATTGTCCAAAATAACGGTGTCCCTTGTGTGCTTGTCTCAATTATTTTAGTTTTTTATATGTATATGAGTTAAGGATACATTTGTGTTTATTTCAGTATTTATATTTATAAATAACTTGTTAATGGAATAAAAAAGTAGGAGAAATTAAGCCAGATAATGCAGTATGGATTTCTAACGTGTCAGACTTAGAAATTTCAACAAAGCCCATCTTCCTATGTTCCTACATAAAAAAGTTAATTCTATATAAAACATATTGCATTTTAATAATAACATAATAACTTTTCTTATTGTTTAACTACTATGTTGTTCCATTCCACATCACTTACAGAGATTTTTAATTTCATATATAAAATATAAGTATTAACCTATAGCCATGAGAATTTAAGAGTGCCCATGTTTTGAGTGGATGCTATGAGGTTCCTTAAATTATCTCCATGGTATGTATTTTTAAAGCATTTTCACCTACTTTTGTGATTTATGCCAAAATTCCCTTAAAGGCATCAAACTTTAAGCATTATATAGATTTATGATTTTTTGTTTGGAACCTTATATCATCAACTTTCTACTTGCATTTGTGACAAATATATATGGTGTTTAAGGTGTGCTTTCAAAGGTTTCATGGTTTGAACATTATTTGAATAAAAAGAATGATGTTAATACAAATATCAATGTCAAAATCATGTCCAAAAATTGCAATTAGCCAATTGCTCATGTTTTTGAGATATTAATATTATCAAAAGCTAAGTTAGAGTGTCTCTAAGTAGTCATATCACTTTAGTTCCCATCTATCGATATATTATTCTTTAATTTCAATTGCTTTAAATATCTCTCTAAGTTATCTTTGCATTGAGTGCACCTAGCCAAATCGAATTAAAATCTATTTTCTTGCATGAAGATCTATAAGAATATATGTATATGGGCTTTTAGAGATTTGTGGTATTTATCGTTAGAATTGGTTGCCGGAGAATCCACAGTTTGGACTTTTTCATGCCAACGTTTCGAATCCCAACTGGGATCCATCTTCAGGACTTTGAATGATGATGCAAGAAGAGCAGATTAGGAGGGAATAAATAATCATGCGGAAGAAAATTTTGGAGAATGTCGGCTGATGATTATTTATTATAATTTATTTTATCTTTTAATTTTAATAATTTATTTTATTTTATTTTTATTTTATTTTAATAATTTATTTTATTTAATTTTAATTTTTTTATTAGAAATTTTCAAAAATCCAAAGGACTAAAAGAAGGCCAACCTTTACATGGAATACTTTGAAAAGAAGGCCCTTGAATCATACCCTTTGAAACCAGCCTGGTGGAAGCGGTTTGTCGATGATACCAATATAAAATGGACTCATGGCAAAGCAGAACTTGACAAGTTTTTCACACACCTAAATTCTATCTCTCCTGAAATAAAGTTTACAATGGAGCTTGAGGAGAACATGAGCATCCCATTTTTAGATGTTCTCATCATCAGGAAAGAGGATGGCTCTCTAGGGCATAAAGTGTTCAGGAAGTCAACCCACACAGAAAGTTACCTCCATGCTGATTCCCACCATCACCCAGCTCAAAAGTTTGGTGTTCTAAACACTCTTGCCATCAGGGCCCTTCGAATTTCCGACTCTGAGCATCTAAACGAAGAAAAGAAGCATTTAGTCGCAACCTTTAAAAGTATAGGCTACAAAGAGCATGAGATTAAAAGAGCCATAGAGAAAGCTGAGAAAAAGTTGTTATCTCGTGAACCTAGATCTCAAGACCAGCCTCAGTGTGGTAAGGTCTTTCTACCTTATATCCACGGAGTTACAGACAAAATCGCTAAAATCCTAAAGAAGAATAACATACTCACACATTTCTCAGCTCCCGGAACAATTAGACAAGGTATGAAGTCTGTAAAGGATGAGATTGACAAACAACAGCTAAAAGGAGTCTATAAAATTGATTGTTCATGTGGGAAAAGCTACATCGGGGAAACAGGTCGCTCCCTTCAGACAAGGCTCAAGGAACATGGCGCTGACATTAGATATGAACGGTCTCGTACTTCGGCCCTGGCAGAACACTCCTTAAAAACTAAACACCATATACGCTTGGAAAACGCCTCAATTGTCGCAAGAGAGGAGCATCAACATAGGCGGAAGATCAGAGAAGCCCTCAAAATTATCAAACATCCTCAGAATCTGAATAGAGACAATGGCATAGAGATTAGCGGGAGCTGGCTTCCATTGATCAGGAAAATCACGATTCAACCCAACCCAGGTATAGCCTCTCCTTTTCCTTTATCTCTTTTTAATAGATAATAAATTATAATAAATAATCATCAGCCGACATTCTCCAATTCTTTCTTCCGCTTGATTATTTATTCCCTCCTAATCTGCTCTTCTTGCATCATCATTCAAAGCCCTGAAGATGGATCCCAGTTGGGATTCGAAACGTTGGCATGAAAAAGTCCAAACTGTGGATTCTCCGGCAACCAATTCTAAAAATCATAATAAATCATTTGAGATGGCTATTTTTCATCACAAAATGGATTTTGATAGCATAAAAAAGCAATAAGAAACTATGAATTTGTGCTAAATTCCGAAAATTTTAGAATCTAAGATGTATTTAAGGGTGTTGAAAGATTAAATAAATGGGAAGCACTAAACACTTATAACATCAAAATGTTTGTTGTTATAAATACTTAGAAGTGTCCAACATCAAAATAAGCAAAGGTTACAATGATCAAACCCATTATTCTGACCAAATGCTTAGAAACAAATCTTTTCATTCCTTTTATTTTCAATATTAGGCATGTAATGAACAAATTAGATATCTCAATGGCTCCTTTTAAAGTTGTCAAGAATGCTTATCATAAGAGAGAAATGTGTGAGCTATTAGGAGAAAGGGAGTATCCTCAAAATATAGAAGTTCAAATTTCTCAACCTAAGAGCACATGAAAAATTGTAAGTATCATTACACTACAAAATGAACCCCTCTCATAGGTTGATTTGATAAATTGCAACATGATGCACCCAAATTGTGTTAGGAAAACTACAAAACATGAGTGATGGACATAACCATCCCTTGTATATCACTTGGGATCTCCATGGCCTTCATGTCAAAACTATTTTATGAATTTAGGCTCCTATTCTTTGATGTCATTGTTAGTCATTGAAAAATTGGGATTAGACATCATAAGACATTACAAAGATACATACAATGTGCACACATACACACATATGTATTCTAAGGGATCCCAATACTAATGAACTATCAAAGATATATTGTAAGAATTATTCCTATACCAACAAAGCAATCTATTAATTGAAAATGTGCCTGGCATTTATGTCATATTGATATATAGATATTAGATGGCCTCTATGGGTTTTAAAATTGAATTTGAACTATCCTAGGATATTATACCTCTCTGAGATGGCATTCATAATTTTCATTAGGAGCTAAATATGACCTTCACTTGTAATTACCCTAAGAATCCTTATGATTTCCCACTTATAGCTAAAATAATATTGGGAATTCCTTCTTAACTATGAGTCACCAAATAGACATGCCATACATTTTTCACTTAACCACATAGCCACGCCATACATTTTGTCTCATATCGAATTTCTTCACCGAGACTCGAACTCATGAAAGAACCAAAAACAAATTTCAGGCTTAACTATAGAGCCAAATTATTATGTCTGAGACCAAATCCATACTGATAAATGATAAACAAAGACTCGACCTAATAGCCAATTTAAAATTGTTCATATTTCACCACCATAGGGCCAATCTATTATGTCTAAGGTTGATCCAAATGCCAAATAATAAACCAAGACTCAACCTCATAACCAAATCAAAAGTTTTTGTGCTTCACAACCACAGAGTCACATTGTTATGTCTCATAAAATCCATAGTGTGAAATGATAAACGAAGACTCAACCTCATAACCAAGTCAATATTATTTGTGCTTCACCATAAATCCATGAGCAATACTTATGTATTATGTCTGAGACTAATCTATTGACTGATATGCTTATGTAATACACCAACACGCACACACATACATGTGGTTTCCCCTATGCCATGTTGGGGTTGACACAAATTTGAGTTTGGGATGACAAATTTGATTTTGGGTAAACATGAATCGATTTTGGGGCCAATGTGAAAACTTCCTTATGACCTAATTTTGGCACCTAGACCATGACCAAGGTAGCCCCTCAAGATTTCCTAATTCATCGATATGTTCTTGCTATGTGAATAAGTCCTTAGGGGTCCATGGTCCATCTGATGTTGATGTCAGTGTGACATCATGACGACAAATGGAATTCTCTGAGTGGTATTATGTATCACTAGATTTGGCCTAACAGGCTACCAAAACTTGCTGACTAGACATGCCATGTCATACCCCTTCCTGCTACCACATCATCCATCATACTTCCATGGCATTGACAATGTGTACCAATCTCATGCTTCCACTTGTCAACCTACCATTGGATGGCCTAGCTACATCATCCATGTCACACATGTCATCCTATTGACATGTCAAATTTCCATTGGCTATATCTGCTACATCACCAACCCATATGTTCACTCATTGAAAGTTCCATGTCATCCAATTGTTTTCAACATGTCATGTTTCTATTAGGTCCATGTACAAGAGGTTGAAAGACATGGGGGGTGGGGGGAGTGGTGAAACCTTCATTAACTATCACTGAAGTTTTTGCTCCATTTTTCATACATTATGTCCATAACCATTGTAACTGCTTAGAGTTGTGAGATGGTTAGGCCCATTAAACAATGCACATGTTCATGTGCCAATAACCACTAATTATGAATGGTGCATAGATCCACCTTTAACATACTTGAACTTTAACAAATTTGGTGTTTTGACCCTTTTTCACCATTGTATTTTCAAACTAGCATATTTTCTTATTCCCAAAGAGCTTGACCAAGTGTAATCTATTGTTGGAAAGGTCTTGGAGGGGAATTTCCATCTAGACCATTTTCTTACTCATTTGATCATCATAATAATGCTAAATAATCTTCAACCCATTATACCTCCTTTGAAATAAAGACATTATACCTCCTTTGACATCAATGACACGACATTGGTTGTCATAAATGAAAACATTATGTCCCAAATCTACATCTCTTGAGAATTAATTAGTTTACTGACATACCCCAATAACCATGTAGCATGTCCACCTAGAATTTGCTTGTACTTGGTCAATCCTTTTGTTTTGAGTGTTAAAAATTCCAAAGGCATGTAAGTCTATGCAAGTTATAGGAGGAGGCAAGGGTACCAACCAATATCTTTGATGCACCTATGACTCTCTATTATCATGTATAGTTATTCATTATATGTTATTTAGAGCCATACTAGAAACGAGGTAGAGATCAATAACTATGAGATGGTCTATTAATTGAAAATGTGCCTCACATTTATGTCATATTGTTATATAGATATTAGAGGGCCTTTATGGGTTTTAAAATTCAATTTGAATTATCCTAGGATATTATACCTCTCTCAGGTGGCATTCATCATTTTCATTAGGAGCTAAATATGACCTTCACTTGTAATGACCTTAAGAATCCTTATGATTTCCCACTTATAGCTAAAATAATATTGGGAATTCCTTCTTAACTATGAGTCACCAAATAGCCACGCCATACATTTTTCACTTAACCACATAGCCACACCATACATTTTGTCTCATATCGAATTTATTCACCAGGACTCGAACTCATGAAAGAACCGAAAAAAAATTTCAGGCTTAACTATAGAGCCAAATTATTATGTCTGAGACCAAATCCATACTGATAAATGATAAAAAAAGACTCGATCTCATAGCCAATTTATAATTGTTCATGTTTCATCACCATAGGGCCAATCTATTATGTCTAAGATTGATCCAGAATGCCAAATAATAAACCAAGACACAACTTCATAACCAAATCAAAAGTGTTTGCGCTTCACCACCACAAAGTCACATTGTTATGTCTCATAAAATTCATAGTGTGAAATGATAAACGAAGACTCAACCTCGTAACCAAGTCAATATTATTTGTGCTTCACCATAAATCCATGAGAAATATTTATGTATTATGTCTGAGACTAATCTATTGATTGATATGCTTATGTACTACACCAACACGCACACACATGCATGTGGTTTCCCCTATGCCATGTTGGGGTTGACACAAATTTTAGTTTGGGATGACAAATTTGATTTTGGGTAAACATGAATCGATTTTGCGACCAATGTAAAAACTTCCTTATGACCTAATTTTGGCACCTAGACAACGACCAAGGTAGCCCCTCAAGCTTTCCTAATTCATCCATATTTTCCTGCTATGTGAATAAGTCCTTAGGAGTCTATGGTCCATCTGATGTTGACGTCAATGTGACATCATGATGACACATGGCATTCTCTGAGTGGTATTATGTATCACTAGATTTGGCGTAACAGGCTACCAAAACTTGCTGACTAGACATGCCATGTCGTACCCCTTCGTGCTACCACATCATCCATCATACTTCCATGGCATTGACAATGTGTACCAATCTCATGCTTCCAATTGTCAACCTACCATTGGATGGCCTAGCTACATCAGCCATGTCACACATGTCATCCTATTGACATGTCAAATTTCCATTAACCATATCTGCTACATCACCAACCCACATGTTCACTCATTGAAAGTTCCATGTCATCCAATTATTTTCAACATGTTATGTTTCTATTAGGTCCTTGTACAAGAGGTTGAAAGACATGTGGGGGGGGGGGGGGGGGGGGGAGTGGTGCAACCTTCGTTAACTATCGCTGAAGTTTTTGCTCCATTTTTCATACATTATGTCCATAACCATTGTAACTGCTTAGAGTTGTGAGATGGTTAGGCCCATTAAATAATGCACATGTTCATGTGACAATAACCACTAATTATGAATGTGTGCATAGATCCACCTTTAACATACATGAACTTTAACAAATTTGTTGTTTTGACCCTTTTTCACCATTATATTTTCAAACTAGCATATTTTCTTATTCCCAAAGAGCTTGACCAAGTGTAATCTATTGTTGGAAAGGTCTTGGAGGGGAATTTCCATCTAGACCATTTTCTTACTCATTTGATCATCATAATAATGCTACATAATCTTCAACCCATTATACCTCCTTTGAAATAAAGACATTATACCTCCTTTGACATCAATGACATGAAATTGGTTGTCATTAATGAAAACATTATGTCCAAAATCTACATCTCTTGAGAATTTATTAGTTTACCGACATACCCCAATAACCATGTAGCATGTCCACCTAGACTTTGCTTGTACTTGCTCAATCCTTTTGTTTTGAGTGTTAATCATTCCAAAGGCATGTAAGTCTATGCAAGTTATAGAAGGAGGAAATGGTACCAACTAAGATCTTTGATGCACCTATGACTCTCTATTATCATGTATTATTATTCATTATATGTTATTTAGAGCCATACTAGAAAGGAGTTAGAGATCAACCAGACATATATATCTATATATATATATATACATATACATATATATATATATATATATAACTTGAAACCAATTAACCATTGTTTCACTAAGAGTAGAGAGGTGTGATATACAAGTTACGGTGAGTAAGACATGTCACATATATGATTTCTTATACATCAAAATTAAAAAGATTTTTGGAATGCACAGAAACAAAAAAACATAAGTCATTACTCTGAAGTATGTATGTGTGTGTGGCAAGCTAGTAGGCTAGCTAAAGTGGTTGGGTGCTTTGAGCTACATCTAGGATGTCTCTAGGTCAGTCCCTTGATTTATTTGGCTCTATTGAGTGCCTAATAAACACCAATGGCTCTATGCCATGTATCATTCACGAAATATCAGGAGGTACCCAAGGTTTCCTTGTGAGGTTTCACACACACACACACACACACAAAGATCTAATTTTAAGATCATGACCTAACCAAATGTTTGGTTAACATATGAGACCCCCTTGTTTGTGGGACAAAATACCTTGTCTTACTACTTAATTTATGAAAGTGTGTGTACCTTATCCACCTCCTCACACGTGTCGCCTCGAATGAGGAAACACAACTTCTTAGCCATTACACACACACACACACATACACACACACACACACACAAATATATGCATTGAGGGGTAGTTCAATTCATTAAACCATCCACCTAATGCATATTATCAACAAGGAATGCATATGTCTCGTATTCAGATCCAATTGAGTCCCTTAGGTTTACTAGTTACTATTATCCTTGGTGATTAAGATGCCCATCATCCAAATATTTTAAAGAAGAGGGAGATCCTATGACATGAATGGGAGGGGAGATCTCATGATATTTAT
Source organism: Pinus taeda (assembly GCA_000404065.3). Lineage (NCBI taxonomy): Eukaryota > Viridiplantae > Streptophyta > Pinopsida > Pinales > Pinaceae > Pinus > Pinus taeda. The sequence continues at coordinate 14,648 of APFE030658808.1, forward strand.
TTTGCATATATTTATATATAAACTTTGTATCACATCACATCATCAAAAATATATCCTAAAATAATTGATTAATAATGACATATTTGACAATAACTATGTGATGGTCAAGTCAAAAATTAAACATCCAAATTGAAAAAAAAAATTAATGTAAAATTAACCACACTGGTTGGTTCGAAACGCGTCGACAAATGAATTCTTATGTGATTTACGCTGAAGAATCTCTAAAAAATTTAATGTAAAATTAATCAAATTTTATAAGGGGACAATAATTAAGCCTATAGTAATATGTTGAAATATTCATAATAAAAAACAAGAGAAAACAATCCATAATAAGCATCAAAACACTTCAAAATACATTTGACATTAAAATTTAAAAAGTCATAAAACTAACTAAATCACAACTTTATTTTAAATAATTATAAAAAAATTAATATATGAGTTAAATATAACCAGTTATTATATCATTTGTTCCATAACTAATTGTAAAAATGAACTAAAAAATAACTTTAATTGTAATTATGAATATGATAAAGTGCTATAAAATAAAATAAAATTGAATGGCTATAAAAACTCTAAAATGATTAAAATAAGTATAATGAAAAAAAAGATACATTTGTATGATAATACATACAAAATTGAATGACTATAAAAACTCTAAAATGATTAAAATAAATATATTGAAAAAAAATACATTTGTATGATAATACATCCTTGGTAAGATGTGGTGAACACATGAAGGTCAATTAAACTTGTAAAAAGAAAATTTTATAGTGAGGCCATATATAATTACTAAATATAAATTTTAGAGTTAAAATCATGTCATGAATTCATGCTTAGTCAAAAATCACTTATTTCATTGAAAGTATTAAAATCTATTTTCCTATATTTATTTAATACTATTAATTTGGAACTTCACAAAAAGGATTTATCGATATATATTATTCCTTTTGTTTATGACTATTGACTTTGTTAAAGAAAATGCAAAAATATGGTTTAAGTTTAATATAAATAATAATACTACTAAACCTCCACATATGATAACAATAAACTTATTTGAATATATAACATAAAGTGAATGGGCATGAAGAATGAAGTGGAGGAAATTTATCCATACCCCATCCTAAATACTAAATAGTAAGCTAAAGACTTCTTGATGAATAATAGATATAATATAGTAAATTTAGATTTTGAATATGTTAACAGTTTAGCGATGAGATGAATGACTATGTAGTATTTGTGAAATAATTTATATGCTTTCCTTCTTATTAGTTGTATAATAGAAATGAATTAATGGGTAAGTAGTGTAATGTATAATATGATTTTTAATGGTTATAACATGCAATTTATCTTAATAAGATATATTCCCTAATTTTATTTGTGTATTGTATTCATCAAAAATATTTAAAAAAAAAAAATTCTTTTCACTTATATCTATTACTTAAGAAAAAAACAATTTACTTTTCTTTTGTAACATATCAATATTATATTCTCTTAAGCATTCCCTTCCACCACATTGGGGTTTTGGGGCTATTCTAGTATAGTATATAATGAGGTAAATGATCATTTTTAACATTCACCAATTTCTAAGAAAATATAGCTACTCAAATTCTTAACCTTACATGCCATATAGTATATTGTTGAAAATAGCAACAAGAAATGTTAAAAATATCATTGCTATAGATAACATTTCAGGATATATTCCAATTTTAATTTGTCCTTGAATTAAAATGAAAATAAAAATATGAATTTAGTCTCACCAGCTGTTGAAAAATAATTAATTAATTCAGCTTGAGTTAATTAGTTGGTGAAATTCAAACATGAAGTCTTTGTGAAGACATGCAATAGTTATCCCTTTGATTGAGGAAGTTATCCCTTAATTAAAGAGATAAGAGTGAGTTGTATTTGAGTTGTAATTAATTAGCTCAGTTAACTGAGTTAAGTCCAATTAAATTAGTTCCAAACAGTTTGAGGAACTAACTGTGAGTTCAGTCAGTTAATGCATGCATGCATGCAACCGATGTACTCCAGATAACTGAATATTCTCTCATAAATAACTCATGCATGTCAATTCAGACAAAGACCCAGTTGAGATTAAAGACAAGGACATTGTACTATCAGTTGGAGGAATTTTTCTGTAAAAGAAACTCATCCATGCAGAAGGAATCAGAAACCTTGAGGATTGTTCGGTTACTACAGAGGTCAGAGTAGTGTGTGAGGTGAGAATCACATAGGATACAGCTGGAGGACCCAGGAGAAACTGCATAAGGAAATAGTAGGCTTGGAGGACTAAAGGAAGGCATATGTGTTGTCTATTTTGTCTATGAGCAACAGTGAGGGATTGTACTGAGAGTTGGATAGCTGTGAGAGCTAAAGCTTTGTTTAACCCTGAGATATTTTCACCTTGATAATACAAATAGTGGGGTTTTTAGCTGAGGCTTTCCCTAGATTATTCTTTTTTGTTTCATGTGTGATTGTTTCTTCTTCTCTGTTATATGTGTTCTATTTAATCTTGTTCAAAATCAACTAAGCTTCTGCAAGTTTGATTATAGAAGTAGATTAAGTATTTTTCTTTAGTACATTGCATAATCAGATTAATCTACAATGAAAATTTCTACATGGTATTAGAGCTAGATGATCTATAGAGAAATTTCTACATGGTATCGGAGCCAAGTTGATTAAAGAAGAGAACAATATACAAAGAAGGGAGAAGTTTCAAGTTTCAAGTTTTTGATTATAGGTACAAAATCGATTGCTTATCACATCTCAAAGTTCACCAATGGAATTCAATGGCTTGAGACTCGAGTATTCCTGGGATGGTAGCTCGAATGTCATAGCATGGACGGATCACATGGCGGTGGTATTAGAGGACAATGGTTTGAAGGACTTCATTGATCAAGAAGTCCCCAAGTCAATAGTAGCTAATGCCCAAGCACTGGTGAAATAGAAGAAATGTGTGGCAAAAGTGAGGAGGATTCTTCTGGAGGGAGTTTGAAACCATATTGTCTCGAGTCTCCATAGGAAGGAGACTCCATTTTCAATGTGGAAGACATTGAAGGACCTATATCAGAACAACAACGACCAGAGGAAACTGGCGTTGAAGGACAAGCTTCAGAAAATCAAGTGTGAAAAGGGCGACATGATCTCTACATATCTGGACAAGCTCACCACCTACATAGATGAGCTTGGAAGAGTAGGAATCATGATAGTTGATGATGATATGGTGAGTCTTGCTCTCCTTGGTCTTCCTAAGAGCTGGCATATCTACCAGGACTCAATGAATGGAAGGGAGAAACTATCGGTTTGGGAATGATTGTGATCCGATCTGATGCAAGAGGAGATTAGGAGAAGCACCAAAGATGGTTCTTCATCTAAGCATGAGGATGAAGAAAATCTAGCCTTAGCGAGTAAGGCAAGGATAGGGAAGGAGAAGGATTCTCATCCCAAATCGAGTTCTTCTCATGGTGGGAATAAGATTGACAAATCTAAAATGAGATGCTTTAATTGTCATGAGATGGGTCATTTTGCGACTAATTGCCCATCAAAGAAGTCTAAGAAGGGATCCTCGGAAGGATCTGAAAGTGAGGCATTGGCCTCTCAGTTCAAGATGGACTTCACCCTCATTGCATGCATGGTTTCATCGATAATGGGTTGTGGTTGGTTTCTTGACAGTGGAGCCTCATTCCACATGACCGACAATAAAAGTTTATTTAGTACCTTGGAGGAGAAAGACCTCAAGATACTCATAGAGATGGGTGACGATGAAAAGTATAGTGTTTCAGGAGTGGGCACAATTGCTTTTCAAAGAGAACATGGAGCTTCTATCACCTTGACAGCTGTGACGCATGTGCCTGAAGTGAAGTGAAGAATTAAAATATTTTTTATTTGAATTAAAAAAAAAAAAATTACTGACATTTGGTTGGATTACAAATTTGTATGTTTTATTTTAGAGTCCATATTACCCATGAAATTTACTCCCTTAGAACTCACTAATTTTCATGAGATTTAGAACTTGTAATAATACATATATAAAAATATATTATTAATTCAGAACTCACTAGTTTTTGCCGGGATCACCAATTTTCAAGAAAAACTTGTAATCTAATTAACAAATTAATAAAGTTTTGAAAGTATTCTGAAATTTGAAACAAAAAATCGTTATTTATATATTATTAATTTGACAAGTACAGCGTTCTCAACTTCTCAAATTTTACTCTTCTCAAATTTTGAAAGAAAATGTAATATTGCTTTAATATAACTCGAGTCTATTTCTTTTATGTGCTCGAGTCTATTTCTTTTATGTGCCAAGGAACAAAAAGTCATTATTTCTTTAAAATAACTTAAGTCTATTTCTTTTATGTGCCAAGGTCTTTCATCGATGCTTTGAGATCTCAAATCATGGAGAATGATGGAATTTCCATTAAGCACTAGTCTGAATTCAAATACCAACTTATGAAGAGTTCAAAAGCATGAATATGTTAAATACTAAACCAACTATCATTCTTTTTTATTAATAATTTTCTTATGTTAAAATATGTATTTATTTGTTACCAAACAAAATAAGAAAGTTTATTGCTAATGTTAAATTATTTTATTTCTTACAAGTAAATAACTCGAGAGTAGAAGAGGTGCACACACCACTTTAAATACGATTATGAAGTTCGTAATATCATTTAACTTTAGTCCGTGGTCTTGAACAAGGTACATAACTTAGTGTTATCTTACAAGCAGAATTTTGCGTGCACAGGAACCTCCTGTAATACAGCCAGATTGTATTACAGGTTTTCGTACAGCAGCATACGCGAGTGACAGGACCGCAAGCATGGAAGAGTATGATTTTTTTTGGGGGGTTTTTGTTGTTGGATTGTGGCAGAAAAATTTATGAAATTTTGATTTATTTTATTTAAATTAGTTTTTTTATTGTATATGTAGATTCAGTTTTTTGAAAAATTTCAGGGTATTTCTAATGTGCAGGGATTACTTATTAAAATTATGATTTCAATAAATTTTTGCCATTAGAAAAATTAAACTAAAAAAATCCACCCAAAAAACTTCAAAAAAATCACACAAACAACTACGATCACTAAATAATTATTAAACAATAAAATAAACATCACCAATATAAAAAAGTTTAGATTTTATTATTATTATCATAAATATGAAAACACACTATATTCCAAAAAAATCCACTCAAAACACTCCAAAACTTCATACTTAAAAAAACAACCACGACCATTAGATAATCGTTGGGCATTGGAGTGAGCATCACAAATGTAACGAAATTTGAATTTTACCTTAGCCGTCCACCGATGATATCATTATTATTATGAATATGAAAACACACTGTATGAGAGGGTACTGGAGTATTTTTCGGACTTAAGGGTAATGATAAATAGATGCACACTCTTTTATATATATATATATATATATTTAATTTATAGATTATTAAAAATATTTCAGTTTTTTCAAATTTAGGATAAATATTATATATTAAATAACAATATAATAAATGTTATGTTAATGAAAAAATGTGTGAATTTTTATGAAACCAATGTTTCGGATTAGTTAGGTGAATCTATTATCAGGGTAATATTATAAAAATAAAAAATAAAAAATATTTGATTGGACATAATTTAAAGGTCTTATTATTTTTGTGTTGTTCAATATTTTAATTAAGAGTAAAAAAGTAAATGTGAAGACTTACTTATAGGTATTATTCATTAAAATTTATGAAAGTCTATGCTTTTTAATAGGAAATTTATTTTTCCACTTCATATATTAATTTGCAATTTTTCTAAAAGGATAACTTCCACTTTAGCGACAAAAGCTACACTTCCATACCACTTATTTATTATTGTATTGATATTTTTTATGAATTGATATCTATCAACATTTATCAATTATTTAATGTGCTAGTTTAAAATATTTTTATAATCTATATTTCATTTCCATTATTTTAAGTTTTATGTTTATATATATTATGAATTTAAACTCCAATAATATTGTCATAGTATTTAGTATTTAGAGTAATTTTGTCTCTTTTATATTAATTTCATTGATGTATAACCGAATTAATAATAGTTAATAATTAGTTAATATGACAATAAACAAATCATAATTTTAATATAAAAGTTTCTAGATTTGAATTTATTTTATATTTAAAGAAATGACAAAAATATGAATAATTAATAGTTAGCTAATGCAACCTTATAAATTAAATGGCTAATTAAAATAGTTCATCACCAAAATGCTTACCTCATTATACATATCATATTGTTAATAATTGAAATGATAGGCCACATATCTTCTGATTAGTACCACGGGCTCTGTATAGAACTTTTGTGGACAATGTATATAGTCATATTTATGTATATATATTGAACAACTTAACAGAAAACTTGATAGGCCTCTTTAAACAAGTTAGTTTTGGGTTTCAACTAATAGGAGGGAGGGTGTAAGGACCTGCAGTCCTTGCACGCGCTCCCGGCATGAAGTGCGATGACAAACGAAGAAAGTGTGAGCTCGACTTAGCATGCGATGGAGTTATGTTATAATGAAGTGCGTAGAAGGTTGAGCGGTGGGTTTATAGGCGTGGGAGCTTGGTTGTTTACCCACAGGCCGACTTACAAACGTAGCAGGCTGAGCGATAGTTGTGGGCATTTGCAAGAAGGCAGACTTGTGTTTGCGATGAAGGATGAGGGCGTGGGCAGGTTGGTTGGGCAACCACAACCTCGCCCTGCCACTCATATAAACAAGCACGTGTTGGAGACATTTGCATCATTCGATCTTTGCTCATCCAACAAAGGAGAAGTGCGTGGAATAAAAGGTAGCCGCAGCAAATAAAGGGAAGTTGCAGCACGGTGATGCGCCCAACCTTGGGCGAGGCTACACGAGGAAAATGCATTGTCTTGGTTTGGGTGAGGGCGCGGGTAGAGGAGCGCCCGCCGGTCGAAGAGTAGGGCGTGCACGGGTGTGGGCGCCTAGTTGTGCGAAGGAGCGCTCGATGGTTGAACAAAGTCGTGGGCGCCCAGTTTGTGCGACAACTTGGCACGGGTTCTTGGGTAGCTCGGGTGAGCGCTCGTCTGCCATGCAAGGGTAAATGGTGGAAACTTGGTGGAGTCGCCCGCCAATGTGAAGTGTTGAGATTGTGAACGGAGGTGTGACGCGTGTGGAGGCACCCGTGTGTGGCGACTTGGTTACGACGAGGCGCAACCAAGTTGGGCAAACAACATGATCGTGCGACGAGGTGAACGAAGTGTTGGTGAGTCTTGTGACGACCGTGCGGAGGCGTCGACGAGCTAGGAAACCGAGTTTACCGAAGTTGAAAATTCGCTAAGTGTAAATTTGGGGTTTCCCAAGATTTAACTTGTACTTGTAAAAGAAGATTATATATATTGATTCGGGCAGACTCATATTGCAGGGAGTTGCCCCTACCTTTATATTGTTGTGCATTTCTATTGTATAATGTTGTTTATGTGAATGTTATGGGCTTTCACTTGTATAAAGGAAACATAATAATACTTGGTAACGAAAATAAAAGTAAGTATGGAATGTTAGGCATACTCTACAATCGTAAGTATTGGTGAAAAGAAAACAATTGGTAGTGCCGCACCTCGCTATAAGTGGTTGAAAGACCACCGCAGGTGTGGGGGCGTGACAGGTGGTATTAGAGCTAGTGCAAGGGAGCTGGTGCTGGTGAACTGAATCAAGGATTTGATTCTACGAAGACCGAAGACTTGAAAGGGAGTTCAAGTTTTGCAGGGACAGGTGGAATATCAGGGTGATTTAGGTGAATGGTGAAACAGGTTTAGCAGAGGTGAAGCTTCGTGCTTGGACCAAGTTGAACGATAAGGCATGGCAGGTTTGGAAGAATGTGAAGGGAAACTCTTGCTTACCTTATACAGGTTGAAGCAGATGAAAGAAGAGAATCCCTGGATTTGAAAGGAACTTGAAGTCTTGGAAAAGAATGTTGAAGACGAACTTCTTCAACTTGGTTGGACAATGGAGCAAGATGAAGTTGCAGATTGTGCTGACAAGGAAGATGAAGCCGTGATGATTGAGGATGTTGCAGATGTGACAATGATGGAGGATGAACTTGAGATTGATCAAGTTGGACCAGGATCGTGCAGTTTGTAGACATGGGTGGATGAGGATACTCACATAGAGGAGCCTCATGATGATGAAGTAAGTATTGATACTTGTGTTTCACTTGAGCATTTGGTAGATGAACCATATGCAGGGAGGATAAAAATCAGTTTGTCGATGCTAGGAAGGATCTTACCATGGATGTCTATAATGAGACCTTGTATGGAGAAGCAAGGATTGTTGATTGTAGCAGGACTTGTTGGGGTTGTTTGTGACCTTATGGTAGAAGGTACAAAGGCCCGTGACAACGGTGGAACATGATGATCGTTGCGGATGAATGGGTCATGCTTTAGCCACATGGAGAATTAGCTAAGTGCCCGACATGACTCATGAACAGATTGGAGGGCACACACTTGGGTATGATGATACTTGGGTAGACTTCTCATGGCCGAGACCAAGAAGTAAGTCTTGGTGGAACCTTTAGTGGGGGAGTTATGATGGAAGGGACTCATGATGATGATATGGTTGGGTGACTGAGTTCACTAGACCGAAGATTGCAGACTTGGATGAGGGTGACCAATTGTTGTGATGAGTCCACTTGGTTGGACTACATGGGCAACTTAGTCATGGACATCAGGTTGGAGACATGGAGCTTGGCAGTCTTATGCAAGGACATGATTCAGGAGCACTTGAAAAGGTGTCACTTATGGACATCCAATGAGGAGTGCCAAGGTAGGGATGTTGTGTAGGTAGATTTGCTGATGTGACATGGAGATGTTTTGGTTATGAGCCAATGGAGAGGTTGTCCACTTATGTACAACAAGGCCATGGACTTGGATGGAGTTGTGAGCAGACTATGGAGCATTCCTACTACATGGAGAGCTTAGGCATCTTGCAGAGACCTTTGGGCCGAGACTTGTATGCTTGCTAGAGTGTTGGTTGGAGATGACTCATGGAGCTCATGATGACATGAGGTTGTGACTTTTAGGGACTTCATATATGGTGGACTTAGAGGATCTGATGCATTGAAGAGCTGAGGTCAGAGACTTTGATGCAGGATGGGGTGCATACTTTCAAGTACATGTATGGGAATGGCTTGAAAGAGTGACTTGATGTGGAGGATCGATATAAGACAC